>SMLS01066686.1:0-63749 GCA_004785975.1 Popillia japonica
TTGGATATAATGTGCGGTAAAACAACATATTTTTTCGTTCCGTCAAACATTAAAATTATGTTAAAGTGTATTGCGTATTGCCTTCAGCGTGTCTAAACGAATCTTAGACATGTGTAGAGGTGTGATTTATTAGTAAAAAGTAGTAGCAGTTGTGCAGTGGATGAATTAGGATCAGTCAGGATGGATGTTAGTGCAGTGCTAGAGAAATGGGAGAAATGGCTGTTGCAACAACTATAATCTAATCCATTGGGCAGATAATTAATTGTAATTGTGTTAACACCAAATAGAACGTTTACTTCAAGGTAATTATACTTTTGAACTAACAAAAATAAGGTAACGTTAATTTTTATGTTCGTTCAAACAAAAAAACCTCTTCGCCGTATTTAAACGAAAATTGTTCTTGGATTTACCATTTTTTTGTTGAATCAATGCATGAATTTTTCTGAGTGTACATTATATATATGTCGTAAAAATTTAATAAGGACTAGCGAATATTATGCTGAACACTATATCTTACGACAGCAGCCAGATCGACGTTACTTTCGAAAACTTTACCATCAGTTTAGACGACATGATTGCTTATTTAACAAGAAAAGAACAAAGAGAAGTATGATCGTCAACGAAGAAGTAGAAATTACAGTGTTAGCATATTTTCAAACCCATTGCGAATTTTCTATTAGAGATGCTACTAAGGAATTGGGATTAAGTTATTCATCAGTTCAAAGAATTTTGAAAAAGCATATGTAAGTATATCCCCTCTAAGTTCAGAATCTCTCAGACATTAGAGCCACGATATTAGCTATCTGTCGATGGTTTATTAATTTTTGTGATGAAAATTTGAATGGAGCGCAGTGCGTTTTATGAAGGGACGAAACACATTTTTCAAATAAAGGCATGTTTAATACAAAAAATAATCACTATTGGTCCCAAGAAAATTTATTAATAATGCGTTCACATGCTTGGACAATAGTGTATTGAAACTCTTACATTACAAAAAATGTTGGTAGGTAGTCCGATTTTTTAAAAATATTCACTTTGAAACAATTCGAAATTTCGAAATTTCTCGAAAATGTGTTACTCAATATTTTCATGAACTGCATGCTAGTGAAGGTTAAAAACACTAATACTTTGCTAATCTAACCTACTTACTAGAATCAATAATAACAGAGATAGCATGGTGCCTACTTAATTTGAATCAGTCTGTAGAGTTTGAGAAATTTTGACTACCAATCTACCCCCGTCTTTGTCAATATACTTTTCTGTCGTTAGATTAGGCAGTAACAAGCAGAAGATAAAAAATATGCTTATTACAAGCCTGACCATAATGCTAGGACAAAATAGGATAAAACGATTGATAGATAAAATTTTGTTCAACAAGTATAGAATTCGTGCCATTCCTATTGCTAAAAACACTTCAGACGTTTAGTAAGCAAGTTTGAAATCATTTGATATTGAAACTAACACGAGAGATTGCTTAAAGACATTGCAGTGGTGGTACTGCACAAGAAAACATCTACATAAATAATTTGAATTTTAAATTATCCAGAAAAAGAATAAGTAGGCAATCAACTAAAAATTACGACGCAACAGACGTGAAAAATGTCGTAAAAGTATTATTTGAGCTTACTACGCCTCACAGTTTGCCTAATGATAACAAGCATACATATGTATATTTACTGCTGATAGAATTACGATAAACGGTACAGTGCAACCAGAGTAAAGCAAATTGGCACATGCTTGAGCGAACTTCAATCAAACTATATATGTATATAATATATCCACGAAAATTTTGTAAAACCTTACCATCTGGAAATAACTGTAAATAGGGCGTTAAACCGCCGTTTTCCTAACTACGTTTTCTAATTGGATTAGACATACCGTTGTACCTTATTAGATATCAGTCCGGGCAACTACTTTTTTTAATAATAATAATAATAATGTTGTTGTTTTTGACATTAAAAACCATCGTGTGTGCAACTGTCGTACGAGCTTGAGTGAAAAATCTCGAAACATTTCACGAACATTTCACGCAAAACTCTCAATACGATAAGGGTGTTAGCGCGTTTTAGAATGTTACCCCTTATTTGTAACATGTATGGTTTCTTGGCATATGCCCCAGCAGCACTAAAGCCTTTCGAAGCATGTACCTGTAAATCAATGCCGACCTTTTATTGACCAAAATACAAACAATACCGCAATCGATGCCAATACCAAGCCACAGAGTCTCGATTCACTGGACCACAGATATTCTGTGCTCTTACCAAAAAAAACTAAAGTTTATCTCTTTTTTGACAAATACGTCTAAATATCTGCTGGACCTCGATAAAAAAAATTCAGCATAATCACAGCTTTATTCACTAGCCACAGGCTTCTAAGGTATCAGTTCAAGAAAATGGACACGGTGGATAACTGGATAGTGTTTCGAACAGAGCAAAACTGCTGAACGTATTATGTGTGAGTGCGTGGTAGTGATCTGATGAATGTATCATCACCTAAAACAGGCATTATTAGTACCGGTTGATATAAGACCCGTAGTAGGAAGATCCTAGACTTCTTTGAACCAACCAATCTAATGTACATATGTAATAATCTAAGCACTTCTAGATTTCGTTGAAGTTGGCTTGAGAACAGTGTATGTAAGAATAGCTGCATCGGCTGTTAGCAAAGTATAACTACTAGTTCTAGTTAATGTCAGGTCAGCAATGTAATGCGCTTAGATAGATAGGTACAGCTGTATGCCTTAATATTAAAAAAATAGTTGGAATGAAATAAATTTGTGATATACCGCAGACTACCTGCAATATTATTTTTAGATGAATTGGCTCGAGATAGTGGATGGTATTCTGTGGTTTGAATACGAGTTAGTGGTCATACTTTAGATCATAACTTATTTAGAACGGTGTTAGTTGATAAAATTATTTCCAGTAGAAAGTTAACCAATAGCACTGCTTACTGAAATCAAAGTATTCATCACATCGATTTAAGTGAATCAAAATAATGTGGATGTTTTGAGAAGGTGAATAATTTAAATTCAACTTCATGCGAAGGCGTTATGGAATTAACAATTACCATCTATTCAGATTAGAGATTTCTCAAATTTTGATTGATTTGAATATCTTTCCAACTTTCTAGAATAAATATTATGTCCTCTAGAATTTTTACGATACAATGGTCTAATCTACTTCAAGGTCGTATAAACATATGCTGCGTGGCTTGCAAATATGATACAGATGTGATTCTATTGATACGTGTACAGTATAGCGTAAGACAATTACACCACTCTTCCGTTTCAATGTATTAAATAATTCGTTTTTGTCGTTGTTTTCAGTTATTTTCAAGTCTAAATTTTTGATATGGTTTTTTGGTTATTTAAGAACCAATATGTTTACGCTTATAGATAGACCCAAGGTGTATTATATGTTTTTGTTTCTAAATCGTTGTAGCTATCATCCCTTAAAAGCATTCTTTGTATATCGCGGACACCCTGTATATATTGTTTTCCTCTTTGGTCATGGGTATAATTTTCTTTTATAATTGTTTAATGTGTAGTCAGTGTTTTTTAGCTTTGTTACTCTTAATTTAGGGTCGATCAAACTTCTCTTCAGGATGTCCGGCAAAGCGATTTGATATAAGAGTACATACATGGACTAACAAGTTGTAAGTGCTGCAAATAATTAGAACCTGAGCTTTCTTTATGCATTTCAATTAATGCCCGTTACAGTTAGTGTTATAAAAATTTTAAATTATTACCGATAACTGCTCTAGTCATTCGCTAAATCATTACAATCAGACAACTTATTGAGATACAAAGTGATGAGAGTGCGATATAACCTATTTTTTCGCCAGGCTATGTACAAAAATCTAATTTTACTTATCCATATATGGATTAGCATGAAACCAGTGTTTTTAAACAAAGTGCCCTAATTCAATTTTTCTGCAAGCCCGGCCCTAGTCAACGTGGATTCTTATATAAAATAAGAGAAATGGAAACTGGGAATTGGACACGGTGAAACAGGTAAATTCCCGGCAAAGGTACTCGACCAAATTCGTCCTCACTTAGGATAAAGCGTTTATAATCGGATTTATTTTCTCCCTTCCTTTTATCCTTTACACTACTTTCATCTCGACGTTACGCAAATATGCCAGCATGATCAACTAGAATAAATAAGACCCTCCTTGAAAGTATAACGTTTTTAATTACAATATGCTAGTCTTGACAATACATGCTTTAAATTCGTTAAGAAATTACAATCTTAATTACAGCTGAAAATATGATGACCATTTTATTCTTTTTAACTCAATCTTACTAATGATATTAATGTTATTTTAACGAGCATACTTCTGTACACTGAGAGTGACCGCAGCACATTTGTGGAGAATTTAACCCGACCACTGAAATTAAATTCAAAATAAATCCCTTGCGTTATATGAAGCAAACATGTTTTTAAATTATTTCAACATTTATGAGGAAAGAAAGAACTACATTATACCAAATATAATAATATTCCCTCATTAAATTTGTGGTATGGATTCTTATAGAGTGCTTTAAGACTAAGAACGCTATTTATATTACATTGAGCTCTATTCTTATCAGAGAAGCAGATACGCATTAATCGATACCCGGCGCTGCCACCATAGTATTAAATGGTAGTGCTATACATATAGTACTTTCGTCGTCTTCGAGTATCATGCTGACGTATATCGCGTGCTTTTCAAATTATGAAGACGTCTGCAGGAAACACCTGCTTCATATGCGTATTTTTAGCCATCGCATCGGAGTATATTGCGCACGGAAAATGAATAGAATAGAAATAATCATAAATACCCAAAATTATCATCTTAAATTATCATATACGGCATTTTTAACGGAAATGAACAAATTAAAGAGCGGTGATACAAAGATTACAAATATCAACACATTTAATTTTCTTAGAAATGGTAAGGGGTGTGTTGGGGTAATAGAATGTGCGTGTCTGACAATAACACTCTTGAAAATTCATTTCGGTATAGCTCTTCAGCTTTTTCGCTCCACTTCCTTTTAAATTAGAATGATAAATTAGAATAGAATATATATAATATTCTATTAAGTTGTGTTATTGCATGGTATGTTTTTACGAGTTGTTGTTTTTGTTAAGAGTGTTTACTATTAACTATGTACTATATGAATTTAATACTATTTTATAATTGTAAAAGTGTTTAGAGTGCGAGAAGAGTAATGAGGAAACGATATTTATAGACGGATGCCAAACAGGAATTAACAACTAGATATGAGATAATGATCAGAGAATAATTCTCCCTAGTAGGAGTCAAAAATTGAATAAAAATTGATCATTCTAATTGAAATCATAACAAAAGGTTAGAAGAATATAGCCAAGAAATAAAGGAGATGGTGGTTTAGATAAGTTTAGTATAATTTCCAAATAGAGTCGATTCCATTTAATCGGGAGACACATGGAGAAAGTATTTTGTACCAATAATCTGGAGGTTGGAATAAATCGGAGATCATGAATAAACCCAAAGAAATACATCTCAATGTGCATTCACTGGTTTACTTACAAAACATATACATTTAGTATTGTGGTGTACAATAGATATACAGGGTGTTCCCTGAGGCAACCGACAAAATTATATCATGTATTCTAGTCATGATTCTGATCAAAAAAGTTCATATACACAATAGGTCAATTCCTTTTCGTTTTCGAGATAACGACAAAAATGACAAGCCGCCTACGTTAATGCTATTTGTGTATGAGATAGCATTTTACTTGCAGAAATAAAATAAACGACGAGTGATGCTAATTTGTAATATGTATTTTATTTAAATTGACATTTGTTGGTGAGCAAGTTACTGTGCATTGGCATTTGTTCATAAATAAAACTGCAAAACTAATATTTAAATACATGGTAAGCGTGCCTAAAACGTATACAGACACATTTTCTAATGTCTTTCAGCATTGGAGACAGACGGGATCTTCTCCCAATTCAAGTGTCGAAAGACAATTGGATAGTGCTCACCATGCTGACGTTGTCCTAAATGATGTTGAGAATAACCTGATGTCGTCATGATTCCGAAGCCCCGAAAAGACCCGCGGCTGCCTTCCAGCTACAGGCCGATAAGGCTTTTGTCCAACATGTCCAAAATCGCTGAAGCCGTTGTCCTAGAAAGATTGCGAAACATCGTCGAGGAGGCTCATATTAAATGATATCGAAGGCTTCAACGGCCCGAGTCTCTATAATGAGGGTTTTCGGGTGTTGACCGTGTCATGGTTAGTAAAATATATACAGTACAAAATAAAAAATAAAATGCACAAGATATACAATAAACTCGACGTTTTGCCACTAATGTAAGCGGCTTCTTCAGGAGCAAAGAGGGAATTCTAGGGAATCCAAACCACTCCGGTTGTATGGTCTTCCAAAAATGCATAAAGAAAATTCCATTCCGACCTATAGTTAACACAATAGATTCTCCCACCTACAGCCTAGCCAAATATCTCGCTAGTGCCCTTAAGAAATACACAGGGAAATCTTCATCTCACATCCTAAATTCCTCTCACTTCGTCAAACTCATCTCTAAAATTTCTATCAAACCTGAAGATCTTCTTGTTAGCTTCGATACAGGGTCGTACAGGCTCTATAACCTCACCTCACTGCGACCTGTTGATCTATTGTGAATACCCCATTATTTCAGTACCCTTCTAATCCGATGTTCCTAACGAATCCCAGGATTAGCTTAGGTGCCAAGGCCTTAATCTGTTCAGGCGTTACAGTCGCCTGTCCTAGATGCTGAAACCTTTGCCGGCCCAGTGCTTCGCACTCGCAAAGTATGAGCTCGGCTGTTTCAGATCTCAGTTTGCAAAAGCGACACAAGTCTTGATCAGCGTTGCCCATCTTTCTGAGGTCGTACTTTAGAGGGCAATGACCAGTAAGTAGGCCGCTAAGGGACCTTAAGTCTGATTCTCTTGGATCAAGAAGTTTTTTATTACCTACTATTTGGCGGGCAGTTGATGAATTTCTTCGCCTGTGTTTGTCCGGGTGTTTTCCTCCAGAGGGATGCCATTTCTTTTGCTTACCAATCTTTAAGTTCCTTCTTTAGCTGGTGTTTTGACACGCCAAAGAAGGGTTCGAGTCCAAGGAAGTGCATGTTTGCGGCTTGTCTAGCAAGTTCGTCCGCCATGTCATTTCCTTTGGTATTCGTGTGCCCTGGAACCCACGCTAATCCTCGTAATACCTCCATTGAGGCAGTTGGGCAGGTGCGCATCGCTCCTGTGATTCCCAGACATACTAGTCGCTGCAGTTTCTGCAGCTTACTTTGTGCTGTCTTTTCGTTGGTTTTTGGCCACCAAACTAGGCTAGCGTACGTGACCATGGGACCAACCATTTGATACAGCCAGTATATCATTTTTAGTTTAAGACCCTAAGTTCTTCCAAAAAGTCTCTGGCAAGACCAAAAGGCCATTGCAGCCTTTTGGAGAACGTTATGAAGATGCTGGTTCCAATTTAGTCTGCAGTCGAGAGTGATCCCTAGATATTTGACTTCACTTGAGTAGTTTAGTTGTACACCATTCAGGAACACTGTGTCCAGCGAGTATTTCCTTCTAGTGGTGAATGGGGCGACAACGGTTTTGCTTGGGTTGACAGAGAGTCCTTCCCTACAGCACCAGTTGCTGATGGTGTTAAGCGCCTGCATAGCCTTTTCATGCTTGCCTTTTATCGTAACGACTAGGTCATCTGCATACCCCTGTGCGTTAAAGCCTTTTCCGTGCAGTATGTTGAGCAGATCGTCAATGACCAGGGACCACAGCAAATAACAAATAACACTTAATGTTAACAAGCACACATCAAACACGATAGAAATACGAATTAAAACTGATAGTTCATTAAATGATTATTGCATGTTATGTAATTTTAACTAAACACCAACATACACACATCACCCCATATTAGCAGAAGTTTGACAACTGAACATCGTAAGCTAAGCGGTTTCAAATCAATGTAAACAAACAAATGTAACAAAGTCTATAAGATAAGTAGAAGCCACCGCAGCTGTACCCACACAGTCACAAAACGTGCCAGTGATACTATAACGTTCCTAACTTCTGACTGCTTACTGTACCTATCAAATAAAATAATTCATACTGTCGATGTATACAACGGTTGCTATTACATATGCATGCCCATGTGCATGTTACTCAGAGGTTGCAATTGCGATATATGTATGTACAATTAATACCTATTTGTTTACAAGGGGAAGATCTATGCTATAGAGGCACCTCCCCTGAGTAACCAGGTACGGTCTTTTATCCTAACGCGTTCTGAGTCCTGAGAAAAATCAGCGTTGTTTGGCGCGTTCTTTATATACCGTTAATGTTACTCTCTGTACAAGTAAGCGTTTGCGGCGCAGTGGGCTGGATGTACGCCTATGACCCTGCTGACACGTTCGATTCCTGCCAGTAATTTTTTTTTCAATTTTATTGTGCACAATATTAACAATTATATTTAATACAAATTATTCATAAATGATATTTTCGCCCATGCCTTCGTGCCAATAATTAAATACGCGTTGCTTGTGTCAAAATTATTAATAAAAGTCGACGACAAGACCAATCATCTTGTAAATATTAGTTAATTAAGAGTTATCCCAGTTTATTACGTACGATTTATACTACTATTCTAGAATACAAACTAGGTGCGATTATCATGCTGGTACAGAAAGGTTAATTATTTTCAGAATTTCATGCAGACCGTACACTTTTTACGTACTAAATTATACGTTTCATTATAGCACAATGTGACATAAGTTAATCACATACTAGAATACTGTGAGACCAAACGGAGGAAGAAATATCCCAATAGCGTTCTACAATTTTTTTACACCAGAAGCGTAATTTTACAAGCAGTAGTAGGAATAATTACAAATCTGCAGCTAATTTACAATTATAACATAGCCATAGCAGCATGTAGATGCCACGGAAAAGAATGAGATAGAGATAGAGATTCTATCCTTTACTTGGCAGTTCTTTCGTTGCACATGTCGAAAAAAAAGTCTATTTTATTGAGTTTTACCACTGCCACTTTCCTTCAAAATAACTATCTGTATATGCACTAGTATTTTACATTTATAACTGTACTACTGCATATGATATTGATTATGAAAGAGGGGCAAACTTACTGTGTAGTCAGGATATTAAAGTTTCATAAATGTCCAGTAAAACTTGAAAACGAATTATTTCTTCAATTCTAAATGAACGTCCGCTTTGCTTTAGAGTAAACGTATTTTAAAAAACTTTGTATGTTTAATGTGTTTTCTGTGTAGTTTAAAATAAAGAAATGCCTAAAAGAAAACACGTAACGTTAAAGTTACAGGAAAAAATTAGCATTTTAAAAATGATAGATCGAGACGAAAATTATTCCAAATTCGCAACAGAATTTGGAATTGGAAAGGCTACAGTGAGTGATATAAAGAAAAATCGGGCTAACATAATGAGCTATTATTCAACTACGGACAAACAACCCGCAGATAGAAAAACTTTAAAGCTTAGTTCAAATCCGGCTGTCGAAAAAGCCTTGCTTACATGGTTTCTACAAGAGAGAACTAAAGGTAAAATAGCAATAATTATTCATCTATCTTAACAGGTAAACAAAGGTTGTGATTTTGTTACGGGTACTCCAATTTCTGGAAATATTTTATGTGAAAAGGCAAAGTTTTTCTACAAACACATAACAGGGAAGGAAGATTTCCAAGTTAGTACCGGGTGGCTTCAAAAATTTAAGAAGAGGTTTGGCATTCGTCAATTGACTGTATGTGGGGAATCACTCTCAAGTGATCTTGATGCTGTGCTGCCGTTTATAGAAAAACTCCGAAAAGTAATTCAAGAAAGAAAGCTAACTCCTGATCAAGTCTACAATGCAGATGAAAGTGGACATTTTTGGAAAGTGTTGCCAAGTAAAACATTGGCACATTCTGGGGAAAAATCGGCTCCTGGAATGAAGATTATCAAAGAAAGGATAACGTTCATGCCCTGTTCGAATGCCTCTGGAAGTCATAAGTTAAAACTCCTGGTCTTAGGAAAAAGTTTAAAACCACGGGCCTTTAGAAATTTTGATATTCCGGTTTCTTATAAAGGACAGAAGCGTGCATGGGTTACCTAAGAAATATTTAGTGAATGGTTCCATAACGAATTTGTGCCATCTGTACGAGGAAAAATGAGAGAACTTAACCTAAACCCAAAAGCACTTTTGTTATTGAACGATTTCCGTAATGTTTTTACCACCAAAATGTACACCGCTATTGCAACCAATGGATCAACGCGTAATACAAGCCATTAACTTGTTTTATCAGCAAGATGTTGAATCTGAAGACTCTGTTCCTCAAACACTAAAAAGTATAAATCTACAGCATGTTGTACTTTAGATAATGCTTGGAAAAATGTGAGCACCGACTTGATTAAAAAATCCTGGAGTAAGGTTTGGCCTTCAGAAAATATTACAGACGATTTATCTGACGAGGACGATGAAGACGACATTCCATTAGCAAGATTAGTAAAAAAACTGGCGGAAGTAGAGAAAATCCCAGAAATAGAAAACGATTTACAAGTGATTTGTAGTCTAAGTAGAAAACTTGACGAAAAACTTCATAATAATGAAATTGAGGAATGAGTATTTGAGCGTAATGAGCCGGCTGATATGATTTAACGGATGAATCCATTATATCCAAGAGCAACTTGACGACATTGGTAGCGATTCTAGTGACGAAGAATGTGTTAACTTAGTATTGGTAAAACACGGAGACTCAAAATAATATATCTGAGAACCGACTGGCTTTACTTAATGAACTTCGGAGTCAATCTTTGACTTTAGAAAGAGAGAGTATGAAACAAATAAAAATTACAGATTTTCTTGCCAAAGTATCGGACAATGTTGCTATGCAATTAATAGTTGATTTCTTTGTTTTGTTAAGTTTTTATTTTAAATATGTTACTTTTGTTATTAGTATTTTTTTATTTCTTTGTGTTCATCTATGTACCTACATAGTTATGTACTTTAACCAATAAAAATAAGTAAGATATAGTTTGACTTTTTTATTCGCCCACATTCGATAATCCGAACGAGTCGGTAATCCGAATACCCCCTTGCAACACGGTGTTCGGATTAAAGAGGTTGCTCTGTAGTATAAGCTAATTTAAGACATTTGGTGAATTTAATAAAATCTCAATGGAGTCAAGCATGGTTATACCGCAAGTTGAAATGCAATCGGAAATAGTTTGAACTCTGAACGTCTGCACGTTTCACTGGAAGCATCCCTTCGTTTAGTCTGGCAATATCTAGACACCGCAGATGAAGTTATTTATTGTGCATAGTAGTCAATGCTATGCTAAATTGATTGTGTCGTAACTTTACTTCTGCGGACAAATTACGTTTGACATAACTAAACTACATTCTATCTTGTTGCGATGAACTTAAGTTTAATAACAAATTTGACATAAATTTGCTGCGTCTTCCGCACAACACAACATGCATTTACTTAAAGGTATTTATTGCAGGAAAAGGAATTTCAGGAATTAACACAAAACGTTTTACCAAGTCTAGAAAAACCTTTTTCGATACGATTTCAAAACACGTATAATTTTTATTACACAACAGATGCTTACGAGTCATTCGGCTATTCTATTTAGAAATACCTTTCCGGGTGCATATCACCTTCTTCGCGCCTCTTAAATGGCCTGTGAAAATTTACATTTAGTACCGAATTCGTTCAGCGACCAACAAGAGAGCAATAACCCGTATCTTCGATAGCTTTTTCGCACCGCACGAACAAGAAATATATGAGGGGGACCCACGAAACATAAAACGCGGGTGAAAATTCCGATCTTGCGCCGCGACGCCAACGAAGTTTTTAGTACCGAGCAACGGACACTATCTGGGAATGTATAGAGAATTTAAGTTGTCACATAAAAGAGTGTTAAAATCGGATAAAATACACTTTTAATGTTCGACTTCTTTCCTCTTCCTCGACACTTTCTGCCCACGCGTTTTACTTTTCATTTTCCATCGCCGCAGGAGACTGAACTTTACATTTTAACCCCGCACGGATGCGTTAGATAGAGTCGTGGAAAAAGGTATAGGGGAAAGAGGCGAAATTTTCTCTTCCAAGTATATATACAGTACAGTCATGTGTACGGAAATAGTAGCTATTATGTAAATAGAATCGCTTTCAAGACTGCCTGTTTTTGGCAGTCGATAAACTACGGAGAAGATTTGATATATTGCAGACATATTTTTCTTCGAAATAGAAAAATTTATACCAAAAAAAGTATTTCATATTTACCGTCAAACTGTTAGCATAACAGAGGTGCAGGAAGCAGAAACTGATGGGTTTGTTTCCTTTTTTAAATGATTTTAAATAATTTCAAATATGATCTCATATGGTCAAGAGACATATTGATATATACACTCCGCCACACTTGAACGCAATATGTACAACTTTGCAAATACAATACTTTTTAATCTTGTTGTTATCTTCAAGAATTCTTAATATGAAGAAAAATAATTAAAATGCACGATCAACAAAAATTTTACTTTGAATTAGATTGAACGCACTTCCCTTATCTCTTTTGTAATTGAGTCAAGTAAACAATTTTTGCAGTATTTTAGTTTAACTATTCTAAAAGTTATCGCATACGGATAATTAGTCGGTTTTGTTGCATTATGGGAGGCGGCAAACCGCTCACGGCAGCGGAGAGAACTCAGACCGACATTTTACAAAATAACCGGTATTCCACACGTGAAATTGCTAGATGCTTAAGACACAGTGATTGTGTGATCCATAATTATCTTCGTGATGAAAAAAATTACGATAGAAAACGTACAGGACAAACGGCAATAGCCACTACTTCAAGGAAAAGGAAGTAAATTCTTCGGTTAGGGAAGCTGTTGGTACTTCTGTGTCAGTTAGGACGTTCCAAAGGATATTACAACGATCACCACACATTCAACGCTTAAGACTGAAGAAGAAACCAATTTTAATTGCCCAGGACAAAGCAAAACATTAAATTTCTCGATACAGTACGTTAGGTGGAACAAAACTTTGAGAAATATGGTTTGCACAGACGAGAAACACTTTAGCTTGGATGGACCAGATGGTTTTTAGTCTTATTGGCATGATCTAAGAAAAGAAGCTATGATGTACCACGAAGACCTCAAGATGGCGGATGCGTCATGACATAGGGTGCAATCTCGTATTATGGGGGGTCGATTTAATTTTTATTGAACGGTCGTTGAGTGCGCAAAAGTACCTAGAAATCAAGCAACAAGCGAGGGAGGTTACACAAACTAAATTGCATACCGATAGTTACTGGATTGCTAGGCTGTGCAACAATGGTTTAAAGACACTGAAACAACATTATTGCTATGGCCGTTGTTATTCCCAGATCCAAGCATTATAGAAAATGTGTGGGGATTGCTATCTCGCAAAATTTACAGTGGGGGAAAACGGTTTACCAATAAGGAACAGTGGAAAGAAAGAATAAGGGAAGCTTGTGACGAAATTCCATCGGAAAACATTTAAAAATTCTATCAATCTTTACCAAAGAGAATGTTAGACGTAATTAGTAAGCACAGTAGGCATCTACATTATTAAATAATTTTTTTCAGCACGATTATGTTGTTTTTTATTTGATGATCAATCAAATGTCGCACCAATTTTCAAAATAAAAATTATTACTACTGGTACAATTTAATTTTTTTCGTTCACCCTAGGAATACTTGCTTATAATAACATTTGCTAGTCCATACTAGTAACAAAGATTAAAAATGTATTCTATTTACAAAGTTACACTTATTGTGTTCAATCAAGTGTCGTGGAATGTATATATCAATCTCCTTTCCGCCGCATACTGTAACTGTCAAATACCATTTCATTTCAATAGATGTGCAAATGTCAACATTACACATTGAAATTACAAACCATACTAACACAATTTATTATCGACACTCTGTGCCAGACAGCTTGATCATCTCGAGCAAGATTCTCCCCATTCCTAAGTCTACCCAACGCCAAAATATAGTTTTGAAAAGCCCTACCCTAGGAAACCAAGGCAGGAGTAGTTAATACAGGAATCAAATATACTCAGTGACATTAGGAGTGTTACGCCTAGAAGGAGTAATTTTTCAACTTGAATTTTTGGTATCAAAATAGTCTTAAAGAATGCTATAATAAGAATGTCAACTTTTTATCATTGATACTTTTTTGCGGAAAAAAAATTCTTACTTTTCTGCGAAGAGATTCATGTTCATGAGAGCCGACTAATAGAGAAAAGTTTAGTTATTGCGTGTCCGTCTACAAGTGTTAAGCGTAACAAAATGCGTAGAGTTCCAAGACGCCAAAATTATCACCGTGTTAGTGACTTTGTCAGGGATGGAATTCTTGCCTAACGAGATGTTGGTTTGTCCTATCTCGAAATTGGCCGTCGTGTTAATTGTACCGCAATGACAGTAATGCGTATGTCATGTGGGCAAAAGAAGGTAGAGGAACACGAAGTAGACCAACTGGTTAACCGAAGTGTACCACAGAACGTTAAGATAGGCACTTTAGAGAACTAGCTCAACAACAACGCGTCAAATCGGTGACCAATACTTTGGACAAGAAAGTAGACTTGTACTTGTTCTTGTATTCATATTGCTTACACTTATGGCAATATTCGACTCTTTGGACTTTTTACATACCTTCCAGGATTAGTGTTTTCTTTGACTGCGGACCAGTGTCGTCTACGCTTGAATTGGTGCAGAGAACGGCAGTATTGGGATGCAGAATGGCATAATGTCGTCTTCAGTGACAAATCGCGATTTTGTCTAGGTATGCACGATCGCCGTAGAAGGGTATGACGCCGATGTGGATGCGCGATATTAGGTTTCCTGTTGAGTGGCATGTACACAGGACTGCTGAAGTAATGGTCCATCCATACGTCCTTTTTCAGCAAGACAATGCACGCCCTCATATTACTCGTCTAACTATAGAGTTTCTCCATGAAGCAGGCGTTAATGTCTTGCCCTGGCCACCCCGTTTTCATGTCAATGTCATGGAGAGTAGACTGTCCACTTTGCACCACTCTCCAGAAACTTTGGCACCGTTAATCAGCGAAGTTCAAGTTGCTTGGAACGAGGTGCCACAAGCAGATATCGACCATCTCATTTTGTCGATGCCTAGCCGTGTACAGGAGTGTACTCAGCTACGGGTTCGCCAAACATATTTTTTTTTTTTCGTGTTACCTACATGTTAATAAAATTTCTTGCAAACGCTATCGTTTCATTTCGGATGTAAAACGATCACATTGTCACAAAATCAAGTTAAACAAATGATTCCTTCTGAGTGTAACCCTTCTAATATCACTGAGTATACTCAGAGCCAATGGGACCAACCCTTCTGGTTTGAGACATTCCAACATTACTTGAAAATTTCAACAAGCAAAAAGCAAAGGCTATGCTAGAACTAAGCAGAAACAGAGTAAATGTTCTTACAGTGCATTGTCATCTTGGGAAACACATAGCAAAGATACGTCTAAAACAGAATTTCAACTGCAGGTTCTGTGGAGCCGAAGATAACGTAACACCTAACATTAAACTGCACCACAAGCACAGAAATGGGTGCCAACCAACTCGGCAAAGATGAGGTCTTTACCGATTGGAGATAAAGGGAAAATACTTTCTGTGATGCCATCAATACTATTATAATTTCTATCTATCCTAGCTGCTTATAGCTCATATAAGGGATCACACAGACCTATAGATAACAATGCAATTTACAAATTGTTTTAAAAAGTATCTATTGAATTTAAACCAGAAAATGTCTTGGCCAGTAATAATTATAATATATCCTTTCGGACGTGACCTTCTGACTATGACCGAAAGTTCAAAATAATCAATTTTTACGTGAGCTCCTAAGAGAAAAACAATGTTAAAATACTTTCTGAAAAATCTATTCAAGACGCAAGCGTAGTATATAGCTTTTGCATGAGAAACAGAGGTCGGTAGAAATATAAAATTTGCGTGAAATGAATCACGCCAAAGTTTTCTGTGTTATTGGACTTTTATTCATAAGTGCGGCTGTATTCTTTCCTCATTTGAAATGATTTATTGTTAAATATAACTGGAAGGCTGGCTTTATGTAAACTTTTTTGTGGAGCAGTGATTTACAGAAGACGAACTAACCGGAGATTGGCTCATATACATACGTATATGTGTACACCTAAATTCCGTTCCCATTTTATTCCACTCCGATATGCGTTTCAAATATGAATTGTTTATATTATTGTTAACTATTTTTCGAAGTTTGATAATGTATGGACTGTACACATTACATGTATCATTTATACAGAGTCTTTACAAAATGAAATATGTGCGCAAGCATATGACTAAAATTATTGAATTTTGAATATTGTATTAATTTGTATTGAATTGTCTCCCCTACGTATTGCACCACATTGGAACAACGTCTAAACTGAGACGTAAACATAAGCAATTGCCGAATCGCAATGGGGGAGATTGTGCTGACTAAGTTTCCCATATAAACCAATTTTTCTCCGAAATCTAGGCATAACGCAAGCGATAACAAAATTTCTTTTTTCTACTGAATTTTGTCTGCAAGCTGTGCCAGACAGATTTCGTAACTTTGTGGGTTTATAAATCGATATATGATAGTTTAGTAGTAATAGCAGCTAACCACCAAATGGCTGAGATCAAATTGCCACAATAGAAAATAGTCCAATTAAATGAAATGTACCATCTTCACTTCTCCGTATACTCAATCACAAATAGGTACCATTTAGAAGTGTACGTAAAGCAATTTGCATAAAACTGCCAAATAAGTTGTGGTACAGTTGGTAACAATTTCATCATGATAGTTAAACAAAATTGTTTTCACCAATAACAATATTAAATCATTTCATTTTGTGATTATTGCTAACTTATGTTGTTTTACGATAGTGAAGAAAACAATTTTGTTTAACTTACGGCAAGAGTAAAATAACTCCCACTAATTATTATAAACAATGCGTGAAAAACATGGATAATTATTTATTTAATTGGAATTTAAAGAAAATAGTAAAAGATAAAAGTGGAAATATTGGTATCATTTTAAAGGTAAATAAATACTCTATCGATACATACTACTAGATAGATGGCATTCCATTTAAGAAAATGGCATAAAATAGAATTGAAGATAGTGATATGCAAATAATATTTTTGGACACCCTGTATAATAAACACATAACATTCCACTCTTAGAAAATAAAATGATGCCAGTTTAGACTTTTCTCAAAATTTTATTGAAAATAAATGAAAAATGACGGGGGAATTAAAGTTTAACTAAAGTAGTGATTTCGGCAAAAAATATATAAAAAATTCAATAACCTGGCAACGTCGCATTTTAAAGCAAAATTATTTTAGGGGTAAACAAAGCATCTGAAAGTACACTCAGTTCAGTAGAAAAAAGTAGGTCATTCAATTTTAAAAAAAATGATAATTACGTTGTACGGTTTTTTGGGACACTCTTTATAAGTCAAACTAATTTTAAAATGTGGTCCTTTTATCCTCATTAACATACCGTCAATCAGAATTTCTATTGAGTTAACGATATAGCTACAATCAAAGACCGCGGTCTTAAATGGACACCCTGTAGATTCCGCAAGAGCAGTGTGAATATTTGTTGAAAATAGCATAAATGGAATAGTGCATAATAGATGAGAAACGGCAAAGGAAAACCAGGGGAGCTCACTAATGAAATATTACAACACAATCTGTTGGGATTGTAAAAGAATTCTGGTTATAGATTTCAAAGAAAGAATCACAGGTACATAAGCTGCAGGACGCAATAAAAACAGAGGTGTAGCATGCTGCTCTCTTCATCTGTTACACAATTATAAGATAAGTACTTATACAAAGTGAACAACCAGATGTGAGCAAGAACGTCATAGAAAAAGCGTATGTTTGTTGTTTGTTTGTTGTGTGTTTGACAGCGCTAGTTTTTACGTTTCATGCGATTTTCTTGTAAGTTTTTGTAAATACAGCATTTATTGCTCAGTATTTGACAGATCATCAATGTGGCATATATTATTAAGAATACTGGCAACTTAAAATTTGAGGACACATGGTGATTATATCTGGTTGCTTACTGTGTAGCTGAACTGCTCGTGTAGGAGGCGAAGCTAGAAGTACTATTATACTATCTTGTAATTGCAGATATTTTTCCATTTGGAGGTCGTAATAAAAGGCCATTAATTAAACATAAACTTATTCAATAAACTAAATAAATTAAGTTTAGAGCTTGATAAAATGGACCGGGATATTTTCTTTTGATGCTTTCAGAGTTTCGTAGATTCATCTTGTTATAATGTTTATAACTGTTTTTTTTAATGTTAATATTTTCAAACTCAAAGTTATGATCTCATCCTTTAGAGGGTTTAGAGAAAACAGTTTCCTCAGGTAAATTATGTGATGCTGTGTATTATTTGTTACTAGTCTTTGCTCAGAATTGTTCGACAAAAAATTATTGACATCAGGATAATTACTTTAATTTTTATGATTATACACTGCTCAAATTTTGAACTGGTACACTTACAAGAACATACATAAATAACAATTTATTACTTTTTAAGCAACACCTTCCTCAATTGATAGCATACTCTAGTTCTGGGAAACATTTGTAGGGCGAAGAATTAAAAGAATAAAACTTAAATAACCTTTTTCAAATATTTTAATAGAAAAAAAAAACTTTTCAATGTCAGTATTACAGAAAAGTTTGCTCTGGAAAGAAAAGATAACCAAACACTTAAAGGTTAATAATGCGGGAGACCTCCTCTAGCTCTTATGACTTCCTGGCAACATCTTGGCAAACTAGCAATCGAATTCCGAATATAATGGTGTGCTGAAGAATATTTTGCCATTCGCCCAAAACGGCACTTTGGAGCTTATGTTGATTGTTTGAATCCACTCCTCGTAATCTTATCAACCTCTCCCCTCCCCACACTCCCCCAATCATCGACATTCCAATTTGCACGTTGGTGAATTCACCCACTATAGCCTTCTTCTTCTATGGGCTCTGGTCAACAATGTCCAGAAGATTTGGACCTTAAGTTTACTGCATAGAGCCTTCTTCTTACTGTTTCAGTGGATAGAATTAGAATTTGAGTTGAGGGTGATGTTGCACTGCGACCAAATGTGCTGTGATGGTTTCAAGGAGGGTATTTTCCCCTCGTCAATGACATTTTTACCAAAATGACTAGCGCGAACCGCTGTAATAGCCACGCAGTTGGATATCAGGTGTTCCGAATTTTCACTTTCCGCCCCGCAGAACCTGCAGTCGCTATTGTGTTTCAAATCGATCCTTGTCATGTGTTCTCCAAGATGGCAGTGCCCTGTGAGAAAACCCGCAAGTACACGTAGTTTATTCCTACTTCTGTGCTGCTGTATCAGTGCATACTTGAGTAGCTGTTCCAGTCAATAACTGAATTTGGTGTGTTCTTCCAGTAAAAAATCTACTTTGTCGACACTGAAGCCTAATAATACGGCATTCTCTGACTGTTGTACGGTGATTTGTGATTACCCTTCGCTGTATCTATGTTGGACAGATTCATTACGCATTTGAACTCTTCTGATTACATTGTGTATCATATTGAAATGGGCAGCAACAGTTCTAGCCTGTAGCCTGACGCCCAAAAAGGGTTGTTTACTTTTATTGCGCGTCATATAAGTATAGCAGCTCAAAAGTTGAGTAGTGTATTAAATTTACAATTTAAACGTAGTATTATATCTATTTTTAATACACGACAATGCTGGCAACCATAAGTTTACAACTGCGTGGGCTGCGGTGCAGCTTTCGTAGAACTCTCGCACTCAAGATCACAGTTGGAGTCCAGATTGCGCCCCAGCAACTATTTCGCTTCAAATCTAAAGAAACGCCTTCAAAAAAAAATTGAAGAGGTACAAGAAGCTGTCTTAGACCATTTCTCAAACAATGGTTATTATTTGTATCCCCTCCGTAGTAATGCCGGAAACGTTTAGTGATTACCTCGTACACATTATACATTTATCTCAATCTTTGTTTGATTATTGTTTATTCCACAACTAACTAACTCTACTAACAATAATTATTATTGTAGAAACTCACAACCGTAAAAACATTCATCCTAATATTTCCGTATGTATCTACTACACGTTACAACTTATGACTGTATGTATCTATGTATGTGCATACATACATATGTAAGTACATGAGCATAGGTACATATCACTATATGCATTGTTTTCGAACTAGCCCGCGGTTATTCAGGCAATGCCGTGGGTGTTCGTACTAAAACATTATAAATATAACCGTCCATATCTCTGCATTAAATCCTATTATTTGTAGCTGAACAAATGATAGCGGCCGCCTCCACTTCTATTCAACGTAAGCCGCTATTGTCTGACGGAATCTTGCTGTTCTAGTATGTACCGACATTATTCGGTACGTGTTGCAGTTACATAGTAGAGGCTTTCCCCAAAATATCCATTCTGTTGTGTTGACAATCTTGTCAACCTACAGCTAGCTGTGTTGTATGACATAAATGTGGAGAAATTGTAAATAACACCCTTACGAAGGAAATTTCTAACACATATGTGTTTTGCCTTATCACGTACCTTTCGTTGAATGAAATGACGGCTGTTGTTCTAACGACATAATAATACAATGCTATAAGACGAGAAAACAATAACTAAGAGATTACCGCGATTTTTCCCAAACTCAATCAGATATTTGTTTTAAATGTATGTGCACTGAGAAAACTGTGACAGCAAAACATTGTATTTAGAAATTTATACTTATGAATAGTATAAATTGTATTAAAATTACGAACACTCTGTTTAATGGCCAACAACAATTTTGTTGCTAAAATCTTAAAACAAAATGTTTTAAGATTAAAACAAAAGGTTTGCTACATTTGATGAAATTTTTAAATAAAAATTATTTACAACATCTAGCAAAACTAGTTCATTGGTTTTTAAAAGTATTTATATTGGTTTTTAAATAAAGGTAGTTTCAATTTATGCACGTTGAAACACTAATGAAATGAGAGAGAGAAGGTTTAAGGCGCTCGTACGTAAAAAGAATGAGATGCAGTATGACGCGGTCTTTATATTTGTGAAAAGGTTTTGTAAATCTGTTAGTACAAATTATTGCTAATTGTAGTACAAGCAATTTACTTAAAGTTACTATAAAATATAGTAAATTGAAGTATGATAGGTACTTAATTTCCAGAAATAAATTTATTGTTAAATTTAGTATGCTATGTTGCTGTCCTATATATAGCAATAAATTATACTAAAATGCAGTATATTTATACTTATAAATACTATAAATTTTTCTCCGTGTGCATACAATACTAGTTCGTGTGTTACAATGATGAAGAAGATCGTTTAAGGCTTTAATAATTGTTGATAAGGTTAATAAGATTACAAGGAGTGGATTTAAACAATCACCATAAGCTCCAAACTGCCGTTTTGGCAAAATATTCTTCAGCACACCATTATATTCGGAGTTCGATTGCTAGTTTGCCAAGATGTTGCCAGGAAGTCATAAGAGCTGAAGGAGGTTCACGCATTATTAACCTTTAAGTGTTTGGTTATCTTTTCTTTCCGAGCAAACTTTTCTGTAATACTGACATTGAAAAGTTTTTTTTTTCTATTAAAATATTTATGGGTAAAATGCGTTAATAATTAATTTCCAATAAATATAGGCATATTACAATAAAATTTGCGATATTCGCGTACATATACCATCTAGCAAGTAGAAACAGTCGATATTATATCTGCTACTGTAAGTGGTCTACCGGGAAGTGAAACTTTTCAACTTCGATAGGAATAAAGCAAAACTGATATTTGGCATTCAACCTGCATACTGCACTATCGACTTTAAAGCTCTAGGGATTTTAGGCTGACTTAAATTTCGACTTTTATCCAGCTCCTTACTTTTATAATTTAATAGAGACTCCAATTCTATTTGAGAAATCAAAGTAAGGTAACTGACGCTCGTATACTCAGTTGCAAACTTTCCTCAAATTCACTTAAATATTAATCTCACTTTTAAAGCGGGTCGACAAAGTACGCGCACAATTATTTAAGTATTTACAGCGAGTTTCTAATTTGCTAATACGTATATCAAGGAGATTAGAAACTGTTTTTTTAAATTATTCAGATCATACCTAACGAGTAAGAAGATTGTTCCAAAAAGCGTTTGTACTGCATGTAATATTCAGGGTAGTTTAATACTGAGCAGGTTTGAAAATTGCATTGCACACAAGATTGTAGCTGAATGTAATTGTAAATTTATAGGATCAATTCTAGCTATTGAAATCGTTTGGGTAAATTTATTAACGACAGCTTCCTTGAAACTAGAACCAATTTAAAAGCTCAAAGCAAAGATATGATGATCCTATCAATGATATTTAGGCTAGATGAAACAATTTCATAAGGAAAAGAATGTAATAATAAAGGGGAGTTATTTGATGTCAGTGCTGGTGGTTCCTAAAAGACTAATAGAAAGTAAGTAGTTTATGAATGAATTATACTGACGTTCAGCTTAGATTATGAAGTCTTTAACAACAATGAAGCATCGGATAGTGTATCCAAACAGATCAAAATTTCCAAAGAAATTTTGGGATACGATTCTCTAGGCTAGGAACGTCACACTAGAATAGTACCTGCACAAATATGTAGGTACTATTACTTATGTATTCCGTCAGCAGCTAGTGGAGATAAATCTAACAAACAAAAGAACCTTTTTCGGGTTTTGTAGAAAAGTTTTTACTAGACTTGCGCTGATTATGAATTCCTTATATAATAAAGCCAATTTAATAGTTAAATTAAAGATCATTCACAGTCAGCAAAGATATCGTTGAAGTTTCTCGTCAAATAGGAGATTGGAGATCTCATTGCCACATTAGTTCGAGCGCGAGGAATTCGGACCGTTGTTCTATTCCTTGTTCTGAAATGTGGTACATTGAAGTCTGCCAACGCAAGTAATGAAGGGCAATCCACCGTATTTAATAGCATATTCAATAAGAACTTAGCGCTGTAAGAAATACGTCGATCAGGGCCTAACTTGGACTCACAGAACCACCACACCACCACCAGAATTCATAGGAAATAATGTTGATGAGTATCCGTTATAAAAAAACGTAGGCTTTCCAAAACCATCGATTTTCATCAAAAAGTTATTGTGGTAAATAGAGTCAAATACTTTGCTGAAATGAGTATATAAGACATCAACCTGCTGACACCTATCTATGGCTGATGAACTATACTGGGTAATACAGGCTGAATTTGTGACTGTCGAACGACCAGCCATAAAACCATGTTGCCCAGTAGATAAGAACTGGTGTATATTCCTATAGATTTTATTATACAGTATGTACTCTAGAACTTTAGCAAAGTTAGAAATTATGCTTATTGGCCTGTAGTTCTTGAAGTCATTACGATCCTCTTTTTTGAAAACTGGTATAACTTATTTGGCTTATTTTCCAGAAAATCGGAAACACTGATGTACGCACAATTAAGTTATAAACAACTGACAAAGGATAAGCCAAAGCGCCAGCACAATCACGCATCAGGAAGCCAGGTATTTGATCTTCACCGGTTGTCATGTCATCACGAATCCTCAAGACAGCTTTGAAAACTTCTTTCTCGCCAATACACCCCACATCAAACGAAAAATTATAGATAAACAGCTCGGAGGCAGTACTTGAACTTGAAGAATAGTTCTTTGAAAATTCAGAGGTGAACGTGTTTACTATGTCCCGAGGTTGTGATATTTCATGGTCATTCAGAGACAGAGATCTTTAAGTGCGTCAGAGTACTGAAACAATTGAACAAAATATAGGCCAACTCATTTACGTTACTCAATATTCTCGTATATAAGAAAATCAAAAAAGTCGACAAAAACTGCTAAAGCGTTTCCAGAGAAATGATCCAGTAACAGAACTGGGAATAATCTGACAATGACGGTAACATTATCTACTGAAATCACTTGTACCCCAAAACTTTGTTTGTGACACGTTCTATGCTACAGAGAGCAAAGAACCATACTTAGACATTGAAAATTTAAGCTTTCCGAAGGTAAAGAGGTGTATTGCAGATAAACAGGTGTACAACGACGTGTACTGCGATTCTCGACTACGATAGAACTTTTTCAAGAGTTGATAATCAAATCAGCATAGACTATGGTGGTGAATAAATCAATAAGTTTAGTTCTGATTCAATTTTTCTGTTTCAATATCCACTATCACAGACAGATGTAGGGCATTCCAATGTATACTCTCATTTGTCCTGGCTCGCAATGTTGTGGATGAATCTTTTCTGTTTTTATACCAATATATACATATGTAGATAGAATTATCATCGGTTTTTGTTAAATAATTGTGAGCTCTGCTTCATTTCGGAAATGACAACCGAATACATCTACATGTACCATAAACTGGAAGATTAATATCATGGCCGCTGTTCTAGAAAGAAAATTAAAACTACTCCACTAGGTAAATTTCTGAAAACCCTTTTCCAGTCTATTTTGTCGCTATACTATAAGCCATACAGCATGTTGTATGTGAGCATGGGCCAAGCATTCCAATCCGTTTCTAACAGACTAAGACGTCCAATCAGGTTGATTGTAGTCTTACTAACAATAAGTAAAACGTAGCTTTCTAGTGGCCACATCTTTAACATTAAAGATATACATATCTATCGGGTTAACTAGGGTATTAACTTAAGTAATATTTTTGCTTATTAGCTTCATTCGAATTCTCACTTAAATACTAACTATGAGATAACTTTTTATTCCCGTATACTACTTAATAGTTTAGCTTATGGCAAGTCTCTCTTTGTCGTATATGGCTCATCTCGGGCTATAGTGAGTTTTGAACACTGCAAAATACTCCAATCATTGGCATTGTCCAAATGCATCAATAGCGTAGACTATACCTAAAGTCCAAAAACAACAAAACAGCAAAATGTTCTTACTTTACTTTACATTCCTATCTGCTCCTGCTTGGAAACACAAATGAACCTTCCACTGACAGCACACACTAACCATCACAGAGCAACGAGATATCATGAATGATTAAACCTGAAGACCTTCACAATGCAGAGCCAACGAAACGAGCGTAAAAGGCCTAAAATTTAGCGTAATAATAATAATAATAATTCTAATATTTCTAATGATATATTTGCTAACTTAAATTCGGAAATCTAGTGCTGATGGTTTTGTCCAATGGAAAGGTTGAACTTAAGCCAGTAATTACTTCGTTGCATGGTATTACTAACACAGAAAAAGTACAGAACACATATGAAGACTGAATTCCAAGGTTATAGGTATATATTCCAAGGCTTTCGATACAGTTAACCATGACTTGATGGTGCTTGTCTTGGGTGGTTTGGGCTTTTCCAGTAGTTCCGTGCAACTTATTGGTAACTTTTTAAGGAACAGAAGGCAGAGCGTCCAGCTTAACGGTGTCTTATCTAAGTCACTTCCTATTACCCAGGGTGTAGCGCAAGGTTCCATTCTAGGCCCACTTCTATTCTCATTATATACATGTGACATGGTGAACAGTGTGCGGTTTTGCAAAATTCATATGTTTGCAGACGATACCCAACTGTACCGTTCCTTCAGTGCACATGAATTGCGTACTGCTGTTGATAATATGAACTCTGACCTTAAATTAATACACAAATTTGCTACACAAAGAAATCTAGTAATAAATGCATCAAAATCTCAAGTAGCATTGTTTGGGAAGGATGCTATTTGCAAGAAATTAAAGGATTCCATACAAATTTTGCGTAACGACCAACCGTTGTCTGTCAGTGACAAAGCGAAAAATCTTGGGCTTATTCTGGACAACACATTCAGGTACAAGCACCAAATCACGAAATACATTAGTCGCGCTTATCTCCAACTAAAGAACTTTGCTCTGTGAAGTGTTTGTCCTTTCTCACTTCACGTATTGCTCCACAGTCTACCATTCAGCATTGGACCGCGATACCGAATACAGAATACAATAAGTTCAAAATTCATGTCTTAGATTTATTTATGGTATTCGGAAATCCGAGCACATTTCTTTCAAGTTAGTGGAGACGGGTTGGTTGGATATGTGGTGTCGGAGGGAGCTGCGATGTTTGCGTTTATACCACAAAGTACTAAATACCAAAACACCACCATTACCTTTATAATAAAATTAGGTTTCGCTCTGATGTTCATAGCATTACAACCAGATTCAGAGGTCTGCTCTCTCTTCCCCGTCATAAGACTGCACTGTTTCAGAGATCTTTTGCGTTTTCTATGTATAGCAAATATAATAGGGTGCCTGAAGCTTTGAAGCCGCTGTCGGATACCGCCTTTAGAAACAAAATGAGATCATTGTTAATGGGGATGCAAAGTGATAGATCGACTGCCGAGAATAATGTTGTTCCAACTCCATTTATGCAAATTTTACAGGGGAGCCAAAATAAAATTAGGAATCTGCAACTTTTGTTACTTCCTGTTTATTACCGATCCGAAGAAATCTTGCTTCAACATTAGTACTGTAACTTGTTATTTTAAAGTTTCCTGTACCTTGTGGAGGTTTTTGGTGGAGTTTTTGAACTAATTATGTTGGAGTTAGAACAAATTACGTGTCTTTACTTTTGTTTTAGGTTGGAAATGATGTTCTAACTCCCAAGAGTTGGGTCATTAAATACGATTATTGTTCGAAAAAATCAATATAATTTAGTCAAAAGAAACTTTATTAAGAAAATACTTCATAAAAGTCATAAAAATCTTTTAGATTAAGTTTATTTTATTCGTATTATAGCTATTACTATACGTTACTAATTATAGTAATTATTATACGTATTATTTTTTCTGCAAACGTGGTTTTGATTTTCTTTTCTTCTGCGTTTGAGAAGGGCCTGCCCTATCAGATAATCCAGTGGTCTTCTGTAGACTCTCATTAAAGAGCGATTCCCAAAACATTACATGGACTGGAGGGAACTGTCCGTACATGCTTCTGATGCAATTAATTTTATCCTGCGAGATGGATCTCCTTGTAGTTATAGATTTGGAAATTGGAAATGAGAATGGCTCTGTGGCGACTGTGGATTTACTTCTGAGCTGCTTTTGTAATTTTGCTGAAATGATAACAGTCTGAAATTCTCTGTTGGAAAAGGATGTACGATACTTTAGTATATTGGATCCCTTTTCATAAACGATATGTTTAACTTGACTGTATGGTAAGTTGTTTTTTAAATTTATAGTGTTAGCTACATCACGAAAATTTTTGAAGGCTTCTGGTTTCATCTGATAAACTACGTACGAATTTCTTGCTCTAACTTTCAGAAGTTTGCTCACTAAATCCAAAGGACTAACAATATCGGCTCTTGCGAAAGATCTATCTATAGTGCTATGGATTGAATCTACTTCTTGTACACAGCTGTGCCCAGGCTCCTGGAATTTTTGTTCAATTTTCAGCAGATTATTTCCTTCGTCGTTAATAAATTCCAGCAATGCTGCACTCATGTGTGAATTTCTGTTCTGAGGTACACAAGCATCTGACCATAGTATAACTTCTTGAATGGAGTCATTACGTGCAACAAATTGTTTAAGCATTTGTATCAGAGCAGAAGAAATGTCATTGCCAGTCCTTCCTGACATTGCTTCATTCCATATGATACAGTAACCCCGTTTATTACCTGTATCGCATCCAGTTAGGTTAAAAACATTTAATTTTTGCAAATAATACGCTTTCGAAACGTTACTCTGCGGTACATTTAAAACTCGTTGCAAGTCGAAACATATTAGAGCCCTTTTTTCATTATTACCATCTTTATCTTTTGCCTTATCTATCCTTGCTGCTTCCTTTTCACTGATGTGTACTGTGTATTTTTGTTCAAGGGCTTCCGACAAATTATTGTGCTTCTTCTGGTTTTCATACTCACTACATAGGTCACATTGATCTTTTTTGGGCAAGTAAAACTCAATGTTAAAATCCTCATTAAATATCTTCGTGTACAGCCAATTTTTAACGGGTGTCATATTTTTATCTTCACAGTTCGTTAGGTAAAGATCGTACATTTTAGACAAATTTAAGCCAAATTCGAGGTATTCCTTTTGTGTATTTTTTCTACAGTAATGTCCTGGAACTCTCGGAAAGGAATTAATGTGTTCTTTAACTAAGCGACGACGATCTTCTGATATCTTTTTCTGTGTTAATTTTCCTCTTTGGTCTCTCTGTGGTGTGTTTGTTATGCCAGTCTTCTTTTGAGAATGAAAATATGCCACTCTTCTTGCGCTTATACATAAAGTCCTCAAATAAAAGTCACGGCAAACCCGAATGTCGTGATCATTCAGTGAAAATTTAAAAACAAAACTGTAAGCCCTTGGGTTTAGGGAATCTTTGTTTTCCTTGCGTACTCTTTTTTTCAGTAGTCTTTGTGTAGTTTTATTGTAAAAATTAAATTTTTCGTCATCAGTCAAATTCCAAAATTCTAAATGTACTGCTTTTGCAACATCTTCACTAATTTTTTCAGAACATTTATATGGGCATTTAATACATTGCTTGTATACAAAAACACGACTATTATGCTTGTTATTTTTTTTATCAATGTATTCTTTCCCGCTTTGTCGTAGTCTCTTGCGTGTAGTTGTTTGCCAGTCCTCCTTATTCCGCTTCCTTTTACGTGTTAATTTCTTTTCGCGGCTAAAGCACACCAAATTAGTAAAGAACGCTTCAAAAACTGACTAATGGATGAGACAAAGGCAAAATTGCTTACCTCACTCCGTTTCCGTGTTTGTCAATGTTTGGAGTTTCAGTCACTATCGGGTGCTCGTCCTGTATTAATGCTGAAGCTAACTCAGCATCATTATTTTGATTTAGAGAAAGATATTGTTCAAAAAATCTATAATGTAAAAAATTTTTTAGGTTATAATGGGTTCGTTTCATTCAGATTAAACTTACTGGTCATCCTGAATAGTAATTTCATTTTCACCAAATTCTAAATAACCGGCGTCATTTTGTTGTGGTTCTACCATTATTATCTTAATTTTCACTATTTTCAGAGCTTTTAATTAATTTTTTTACACAAACGTGCCCATGTAAATATACAAAGATGTCATGGATGTGAAAATAAGAATGTTCTAACTGCCCATTTTCGAACAAATGGAAAGAGTAACATTGTTCTAACTCCACATTTATACATGAAGCTGTAGACAAAGTGTTCTAACTCCTATTGTCAACGGAGTTAGAACAGTTATATTCTCAAGTGTTGTTGGAAGTTGGAGTTATAACAGTCTTACTCGGAAAATTTAGTACAGAAGGCACTTAGAATACAAACAATATACCCATTCTTATGCACTTAGACCACTATTATGCGTAAACTTTTAACAAAAACCTGTAGAACTGAGGAGTTAGATCACAATGTCGTCATACTCTCAATTTCGATCAAAAGTGGAGTTAGAACAACATTATTCTAGGCAGTCGAGATTACAACGACTATAACTTTTCATTATAGTGCAGTGCAAAGTCTTTATAGTACCATTAGTAATTACGCTGCTGGAATTAGGTTTAGGTTATCAAATAGGCATGTAATGTAATTAGACAAATTAACCAAACGACCAGGTCGGGTTGAAAAACAGAATTTATTCTGAACCCCACCTTGTGATTGAATAGCCGCTTTGGGTTCCTTGGAGGTGCGCGTATAGTTGAGGAAAATGTGTTATTTTTTTGTTCTGTGTTATTCCTTCTTTCATATTATATATGTACCTACTTATTTTGTGCTGTTCAATAAAGGCAATTTATTATTATTTATTATTATTATATGTATATAATTTCGAATTCACTACATATTTTCCATTCATTTTTATAGAAAGGCGTCCTTCCTATTCCTGTTGTTTTTGAGAGTAACTATAAATGACTAACTGCGACTAACACAGACGCTTGGAGAAGGGCTGCATTTCTAACCGGCGAAGTGGTGGTGTGGAAGTAGAGATGTCCGTCTAGTCGATTGCAGGAAGCGTTTAATTAATAGCTTTCGAGATAAGCTCGTCTTCTGAAGCATAAACGCTGCTTACCTAAACGAAATTACTAAAAAACTACATGGATCCGTAACTTGGCAGTATCGAAGAGTAATTGCAATTAACACCTGCCGTAGGTATGCTGTACTATCATTTATTATAGATAACTAATAGTAGCACCCAAGCTCAGTAATAGCAATATTAATCTTATGAAGTACTTAAATCTAATTTGACTAAAAACAATGTAATAATAAACACATTATTTCCATTCTGTATATTAGCTACTGCTTTAGCCATTTCTAGCCATCAAATCAAGGTATGAACAGCCACAAAACGAACATACTTCGACTAGCGTGAAGAAAGTAAAAGTAATTTGAATTGTTATCAAGCTAACAAATATATATTTTACGTTGGCATGACTCCATTAGGCAATAAATTATTTATAAGACATTAAGTTTTAATGTAATGTAATGTAATTTGCTAGATCAATCCCCAAACAGATCTAAATTATTTGAGCCGTAGCAGCAACTAATAACTTATGAATTTTAAATATTTACATATAATTTAAGTACCCACAATGATGCGGTTTAAAGATACATCAAAAATGAAATTATTCCAGAAGATCTCATTTAGTTAATAGTTCCTACTTCACCTTACCTCCTACATTTATCACTATTAACTTTTCGAGATGTCAAACAATGCTAAGATTTGCGAGTAGTCTAATACCACGCAAGAGTTCTTAATTCCCAACGTCGGAAAGACATTTCGTACGAGGTATCTAACATTCCGAACATACGCCAAAACCTACTCCAGTAAAATTAATTAACCAGAAGCGTAGAGGGGAAAGCACTCAGTTTGACTAATGCACAAGTGGCGGGTGAAACTACAAGGATCCCCCATCCTCCGTTATATCGCTTCCAACATATCTAGCATCTTTCCCCGTGTAGAACGTCGTAGTTATTTCTTTTCTATAACGCTCGGCATATTTCGCGGTATACACCTAATAATTTAATTTTCCAGTGCTGTGACACTTTTCAAATTTATGACGTTGGCCGCGAGAGGACGCGCTGGACGCAATGTACCCTGCCCTCGGCTTTAGAGAAACAATAAACCTTTATTAAATTAAGGACCGTAATTATGATAAACAACGTTTCGTAATATAAATCGCCAAGGTTATACCGCATTGAATTTAGCGTAATAATGATTGAATATGGCTGCGTTTATACTAATTTAAAAGGCTGAGATAAAATATTTTATTTAATGTGTGCAAATACTTTCCTGCCAAATTCTGAGTTTTAAACTTTGTCTCATGCCCTTAGTATATTCTAAAACTCAAAACATCAAAAACATCTGGAGCTTTTACAAAAATTTAATAATAATAATAATAATAATACGTTTATTGTCCAACAGATTGCCAGTTACAAGACAACAAATTTAAATTAATTATAAAAGTTAATGAAAAACTAATGCTCGATTAGACGTATTTGCTCAGACAAAACGTCGCAATCAAGAGAATGCTACTGTGTGAGTGGGAGTGTATTCAGTGGTGTCAGAGAACAAAGGCAGAAACACATTGTTCTGATGTGTTGTGTTGTGTCGTGTTGTGATGCGATGTGTTGTGACGCATCGTGAACACATTGCTCTGATGCATCAGACATATATGACGCGTTATGACAAAAATATTTTCATAAATATGTCAAATACTTCATGGCGTCAAGCTCGACAAATTCGAAGCAGAAATAGAAGAATGCGCTGCCACTGTAATTTGTTGCAATGCAGTACCCAAAAAAAGAAAAATATGGATTCATGAAATCAATGAAAATAGAGAAATGTCTGGTGAATACCACACATTAATAAATTTTCTTCTTAAGGACGAAGAACGTTTTTATTTTTCCCCATTCCTTTTCCCTTGTATAATGATTCCGGTAATTCGGAGATTTTATATTAAATAAACATTTTCGCCCATTTCTCTAGTTTTTATATTAACTTCGCTCCTGTCGTTTTGACGTTTGTGTCGGCTTCTGATGAAAATCTGGCCTGCTCAGATTTCATCACGACACAACACACATTAACGCGACACAACACAACACGTGAGATGAGTGTGCACGCTGCAATAAGAAGTAGGGTGTTTGATCAATGTGACGTTGCATTCCATCACGATGCAACACAACCCAACACAACACATCAGAACAATGTGTTTCTGCACTAAATCTATTACCTTCCCTTCTATTCTGCTACTGCTCTTTCCTTCTCACTCATTTTGCTTTGTTTTATGTTTTAATATATTATACATATATCATCATCATAGGATAACTTTTTTCATAAGTTTTATTTTAAATTCTTTATCATTTGAAAAACGATAAAAGAAATCCTTCTTCCATCATCAGACATATTCTATCAAATTATCCGGGAAAACATGTGTAATGCTGATACAATGCCACTAATACTCTGTTCAACAAGAAAGCTTGTATATAACGTAAAATTCAAAGTAAGACGTTGTTGGTACATTGTGTGGATGTATATATGTATGAACATTTATTGAAATATATTTCCACGACAGTTCAATAAGACATTTTTATACGATCCATGAAATACTTTACTACCTTAGCACGCAATGCTATACGATGAATCATTAAATGGGGGCAAAGAAGACAGGATGAAAAGAAAGGAAATAAGTAGATCCGGTAAAATACTTAAAGGAATCAAAGATTTATTGTGCTCGACTATCAAAACGGAAAATATTCTGTAACGACAACCCACTGAATGTATGTATACGAGATAGTACATATATAAAATAGAATAACTGAAGACAATTTACTGCAAAACCTAGTAAGACAAACATAATATCACGGAAAAAGTATTAAAGTCTGTTTATTATCTCTACTACTTACAGAGATTAATTTCCAAACAGAGGATACTTAAAATTGAAGTTTCTGTAGGTTACTGAAGCTTAAATTTTTCTATTTTCACCTCATACGCACAAAAGTGTCTATACAGTCTTAGTCAAGTCTTAGTATGCTGTGCACGTCCAACTCGTTAATCCAAATATTTTTAATGCTATTTGCAGATGCCTGAATATTGCCTTATAGGAACTTGATTCTGTCCAAAATAGTGTCCCCAACAACGCACGTTAACAAAAGCAATAGTGCAGCTTCCAATAAATTTATGTAGCATCAATTAATAACACTGCCTCCCCATGCTTGGCAGTAGATATCACGCAATCGAGATGTTTGTTTTCTAAACCTGTACTTAAGTAAAATGAGATTAAATATTATTTGAAAAAAATGGTAATTTGGCTTACTTCAAAGTAGGATTAATCGCATCACAAAACACTTGAGCACTTCTGTTCTGTGAAACGACGAACGAATTCCACACAATTTTGTGAAACTCACGGTTTCGTTCTACTTCTATTACTTTTATTTTATGTTTGAGAAAGTCAGTCATAAACCGCATCATAGCAAGTTATATGGCATACTTTGAACATTTTAGCAAACCTTAACACGTTCTTCGTTATTAAGTTCATTTATTTTAGGCATTTCTAAAGAAAGAGAATGTGAAGTTTACCAATACATCACACACTAACGCTTGCTTAACCTGTTACTAACGAATGAAAAATGGTAAAATATTTTAGTATTGCATAAAAAATCGTGTTTTTTTGGTTTCTGCGTACTAAATATTTTATAGCTCATCGTAAATTGTTGTAAATGACATTTCAATCGATATCTTCAGTTATTTATTTCTCCAGAAAAGCCCATGAGGCTTATGTAAATTTACTATCAGTGGAAATACGAGGAGAACAATTACAAAGGCAAGATGTTGTGAAGGTCTTGGGTCTGACATTGGACACATCGCTGAGATTTCGAACGCATATATCTGCCGTGATCAGGAAGTCTTTTGGTGTACTGAAATTATTATATGGGAATAGACATTATTTGGATACGGATTTAAGACTTCCATGTCCATGTCTGGATTACGTTTGCCGGCAGCGAATTCAACGGTTTCAGAACTTAAGGTTTGTTTATGGAGTTCGTAAGTTTCAGCATATTACGAACTCTTTATGTCGGTCTGGTTGGTTAAAAATGGAATATCGGCAAACACTTCATATGGCATGTTTCTTTCATACGGTGCTTCGAGAGAGAAGTCCACCTTACCTATACAACAAGATACGCTATCGTACCGATACCCGTAATATTAATGTACGACATAGACACTTCATAGAAACTCGTAAATTTAAAACTGAGCTGTTTCGTCGTTCATTTAGTTATAATATTGCTAAAATTTATAATAGATTGTCGTGCGAGTATAAACGGTTAGCGTTGCATGATTTTAAAATAAAAATTAAACACATGTTATTCCTACAGCAAAACCCTATTAGGTAGAAAATGATTTGTTTCTATTTAGTTTTGGCTGCAAATTGGCTTCATTTTGTTTATGTTGGTTTCATTTTGTTTATGTATTTACTGTTGCTAGACATCAAATACTTATTATAATGTTACTGCTGCATATGGTTGAAACTGAAAACCAGCTGCTGGTTATACCAGCTGCTGACGTTTCGACCATTTAATCCATTTTTGATTTAATGTGCATTGTCTATTATGTAGAAATTGTTATATTGGGATTAATAAATTATTATTATTATTATTATTGTTATTATTATTATTATATCGGATTCATCGAAAATGATTTTTATTTTTCAAAATACTTTACAAAGTATGTGCTTAGGCTTGATAGAAATGCGTAATACTTCTGACCAAACCTGTATTTCCTTAAGGTCATAAATTTGGCACAGAGTACTATCTAATCAGTTTTAGTTTATTTAATAATAAATTATGTATTTGTGAACACAAAAACCGAAATTATCAAAATGGAGAAAAAACTAATATGATGCGTATGTACCTACATCCTACATATATCGCCCGTCTTTGAAAGTTGTGTTAAATGATGTAAAATACCAAATGTATGCAAATTGCTAGCTTTGAATAGAATAATCTCAAATACTAAAACTGCTACATACATGCTGCAGAGCATTAACCACCCCAGTGACGGACATGAACAGATTACTACAATTACAATTAATTAAAATTAAATGGCGTTAACAAGATCTGTATTCTAAAACTGTAATTGGATTTAAACTGTGATTGTTTGAAGTTGTTTTGCTATAAAAACCATATCTTAAGTAATGATACAACATTATAACATTAATTAGCCAACACAATAAATAAAAATATAACAAATTACGTTGAGAGCCGTAACAAAGAAACAAAAAAAAATTGACTAAAAAAGGGACTCTAGTTGGCCTATAGACTGGCGGATAAATTACATGAAAGATATCGATGTTAGAACATTTAATAACAGTTAATAATTTGAATCGTCACGAGAAAAAGGAGAATTAACGGAAGTATTTGTTTGACACCTGCTAGAATATACACTATCAATCTTTACAATTTATGATTCTATGTAGGAAACTGAAGTCCAGCACTTGTCTCCTGCTTATCAAAGGAGTTATACCACAAAGTACCAAGCTACCGCTGTACGATTATATAATATATTTCACTGACAATAAATAACAGTTGCAATCAACCGAGCTAAGACAAGAATTATAATTTCTTTAAAACTCTACATGAAATTCTGATGTTTTCAGGACTATCCATCTGCTAGACTAAATCTTCTAACTTGCTACCACCGACAGGTATATATGGAGGATGTATAAATCAGTCTGCTGCAACAATGATTAATTCACTACTGGCAGTACATAGTGTTCACGAATTACATATAGCAATACATAGATTCGTAAATATTATGGTCAAATCTTCAACATTATGTTTGTTCATAGGAATATATATGTACCTAAGCGGAAAGTCGAATTAATCAATGACCTACCTCAATAATGTTGATATTTTTCACTGCTATCAGTCGGGCGCGGAGGGTCAGCCTCAATACGGCCCTTTACATGACCTATTCGTTAGGGGGGTGTCAGCCGGCAAGACGTTCTTATAGAAATAGGCCGATAATGCCCGGTTTCTCAAACGTCAAACAGCAGTTATCTGTTTGGTATGTGGCAATTTAACAAGAACTGTCTTTGTTAAATATCCAGTTAAATCACGTTTCAGAAACCGGGCATAAGTCTTCTCTCTTACTTATCCAAAATCGCTGAAACCGTTATTTTTTGCGAGACTACGTGACCTTATTATCGGTGGCGATCAACTACCAAACGAGCAAACGCATTCGACGCGGACAGTCTTCTTGACTTTGCCCATGCATCTTATTCGGTATAGCACGAAGGTCTCTTATACAAAATTGGCAGTTTTGGTATTAACCCAAACATGATCGTCCTCATAGGCTCTTACCTGGTTGACAGGTAAAAGCCATAAAGGTCAGTGACGTGCTTTCCGAGCACTGGGTCGCTGGATTGTTTATCATTTATACCAGTGATATTCCCCGCCCAGCAAGCCGCTGGTGTACGCGAACGCCACAGCCGTGTACACCTCTGCAAAAGGCGACGCTCTTGTGTGTCTTAAGTTACAGCGGTCGGTCGACGAGATATACGGGTGAGAGTCCAAGTGGCGTCTTACAATTAACGCACAAATTTGTCGCGGTGCAATTCTTGAGGAAGTGGAGCCCACCCCCCACTTGAATTTCTATAGCAGGAATGAGAATGCCTTGGGTATCTAAGGGTCAATACCTGGGACTGACGACAGGATGAACGAGATTTGTTTGGGCGCGGGGGCCTTTGACTCCTCTTCTCTGCTGGAAAAGTTCGCTGAGCCTGAGTATCAAACACCTAACTTATAGAACATTTCTCTAACCAACTTCCACCTACGATGCTCTGGCCTAATCCAGCAACAACAAGAGGCAAGTGAAGAGGCTGAGTGTCCTGCAGAACCGGGTGCTGCGCACAATAGTCTCAGCACCTTGGTTTGTTAGTAATGCACAAATCCATTGGGACCTGGACTTCCCCGTCCTCAGCAATGACTCGGTGACGCTAGCCAAGAAACACTCGAGAGGGCATCAATGTTGGAGACGTTCATCCAGCACTTGGGGAAGGTGGACCCTGATCAGCTCCCGCCTGGCGTATATACCTATTTAGCCTCGAAATCAACAACCAACACCGGCCGCGATTGGGCTGTCTACCTGTGGGGCTCTAAAAACCACGCGTGACTGCTGGAACCCACGGTAGAAAGAACTGCAAAACTTGAACTAAGGAGGTCTAAGGACCCGGATAGCCTCTCTTCCAGTTTTACCTCACTAAGTTTCGAAAAATTCTGTTTTAGATGCCCTTTTCTCGTAGTATCTATCTAGTGTTCTAACAATATTATATATTAAGCCCGACTTACTATACAGTGCTGGTAGAAGTAATTCTTTAATTATTTTTTTTAATTCTAAAATTCACAGCAAACTTAATTAGTATCTACTGAGTTCACAAAGAAACAGTGAGTAACAGTTTTCGATTGCTACCTTCTCCATTAGATTCTACACTCCAAACTACTACTCCATTATTCAGAAATCTTGTTTGGGATCGTAAGGATTTTTTGAGCCGTGAATAAGAGTCAGATGTGTAACTAATTTCAAAAGGTGTATCATAAAAATCTGTTTCTTTTGCTTCCTTAATCAGTATGGTTTATTTGTTAGAAAACCCCATCGAAGAGCAATCTTTGGGTGCCCTCTAAATCATAGGGATGTGTGGTGCAAGCTTAGTTTACAGCACGTTTTCACGTGAGTTTCTCCCTTGGACGTAGACTTTCACTTCACACACAAAACACTCCCAATGGCGTGATTACTGATTAACTGATATTTTGATATACGTAGATATGATGTCGTTCTAACGAATTTGTACTCAATCACTGGGGATTTGCAGTGCTGCATGAGATTTCATTTAGTAATGGTAAAGTGGATGAAAAACCATTTCAAATATTTTTTAAAAATTAAGTAAATTTGAAATTCCAAATAAATATTTGAAAACATGATAAATAAACGAACTTCTTGCATTTAAAATTTTGAAGTCGAAATGCAGACCAATAAGCACTAATAAATACTAACAACATTGGATACTACGATATTGACATAAAATACAACTTCGTATCTTGGAAAGGCTTACGTAATCTCTATATTAATAATGCCACAAGTAATATACGAATGATAATAATGTCTACGAGCACAATATTACACTCAACTTTATTTCATAATACTCATTACTTGCAGCACCGCTGATACCAAATACAAAACTCTAAAATTAGTACCTCAATATATAACATTTCGCGTTTAGGAACGACAAACATAAATAACAATAAAGTAATCAGGTCTATCCTTTGATAAATTGTGCCGAGGCGAAAGCGGTTTTCCTGCATCCGAGTCCGTAGCAAAAGCTGTTTAAGAGACGAAAGTGAAGGATGACGTCTATCGATCGGCCACCCTTTTTGAAAAGTTCGACAAAACTGTGCCTTACCTCCCTGAGCACCGAAGAGTATAATTCGAGTTAATTAATTTTTTGTCGTCATTTCCGGAAGAGACATTCCGCGATGTAAATTAGATTTCCGACGGAAAGCAGCAGGTATCCGGACTGTTTGGTAACTAATTGCCGGAGGGAAGGCCTCCTTTGAGTGATAGGCAGACGACTTGGCGAATCTTGGAAAGGAGGGGCAACAATCCGGGAAAGGGTAAGCGTATTCGCCTTTCGCGAAACGAGTTGCCTGCAGAATTTGAGTTATACGCGAAATAAAGTTTCGTTGCTACTTGTAGTACAATACTGTCAATGGAATCTTTCAAGTGTTTAGAAATTGAGCATTGTAGGAAACCCATTATCGTTAACACGAATTTGTCAACATTATGTTCAAGAAATAAATATTAATTTTATAATTGTATCTAATTTTTTTTCTGTAATCAAACAAACGGCTTCAAGCGGTTTAAGAATGAATTCTTAGATACCTCTTCAGTATATTAAACAAAATAATCGTAAGAAAGGGTACAAAATCTACTAAATTTATCGGCAACACATGTTTTTCAACCGACTATATTTACCAAATCTGAAAATTTATAAGATTCCTATTAAATAATATACAATTTTTCAACTATTCCTTCGTTCCAGCAAGGCTGCTTGCTCTTCACTCTTGAAATCCCTTGATATGCTTTGGTGTACACATCCCTGCATATTTGGTGCAACAGGGATGTACATACACGCTTCAGATACATCATTGTTGTACCAAACACAATGAAATGTACATAAATTCTTGCAGATTCAACATTCTTCTGACACGCTGAAACTGGAACTGATACACAATATAATATATATACCCAGATACGATTTCTTATCTAAATATGATTTCCTTAATAATTTCAGCCTAATAAGAGTATGAGTACGATGAAATAATGACGGTTCTAAAATTTGCGAGTGTATGCAAGAGTATGTGTCATCACATGCAACTATAGTTAACAATCAACCAGTATAACGAAGAAGACTAAAGTTTGCATGAGAGTATAAATAGTATTCAGTAGTTGAAGTTATTGAAATTGAAATTGTGAGCAAAACGAAAGGAATGGTTCAAGCATAAAATAGATCCACTTAAGCAAATTAAAAAGATAAATTATTTATGTACGTTATGCAAAACATTACTGTAGCATTTCATAGCAAAAATAAGAAAAGCAATTGCGGACTATCCGCTCAAACTTAATATCTTTTTCGAAGGAAAATTCGTAATTCATTTTGCAGGACTTTGAACGAAATACACAAACTCACTGCCACAAAACACTTCCGTTGTTTGGTCTCACATTTATCTGTTTTTATTAGCGAACTTTACTTTCTATTTTAGGTATATCTAACAATAAGTTATACTTACCAAAATCACATATACATCTTCATAACTCATTCTATTCTTAGTACACACAAAAATGTCCTCTAGTAATTTATTACTAATCGAATTCATTAATTTTTTTGCATAGTATGGACTACTATAGACCCGAACAGACGTCATGGTAAGTAATTTATAACGAACTACAACCAGCAAGCTTTACACTAACGAGTTTTTCATAAATGCAGAAGCAGTAGTTTTCCAAACTCTATTTTTTATCTGCATTAGATGAAGCTGTAGTACTACAAACGGTATTGCTTATAGAACTATGTGTATGTGTATTTTTGTGTGTGTAAATGAGTTTTCTAGATTTTGTTATCACATTGTCACTGCCCATGGCCCACAGGACTGCGAAACCGATTCGAGTGCGACGTACTTCAACGGAGCGGTACGGCCACTCTATCACTGTCTTGTTTGCATGCTTTTGTTAAAACCACTACCCTACCGCAGATAATGTTGCGACCTCCATAAAAGGTTAAAGTCAATCAAGAAGTTTTATGGGAATAGATAGTGGATAGGGCTGTTCCCTGTTATTACAGCATTAGACCTATGGAAGGTCATAACGCTGTTATGCATAACTAACTCCAAAAAGCTGAAACCTTCGCCGACCACCCATAATAAGCCCTTGACTCCGCAATCTACGACTATTCTGATGACGAATAAGAGGTCCAGGTCGAAACTGCACGCAGACCTTTCCGACACTAAAGCAATTTATCACGATTCCATTCCATTTCTCCGTGCGCCTTATTTTCATACAAAGATTCATTATTTGCACACGTTTGCAAGCCCAGTCTATCTACTCAACTAGACAGAAGCACTCATACTTAAGAAAAAATTGTTATCCTTAAGCTCATGCAAAACAAGCATTTAGTATGATTGAGGTCGAAGTTTTTTTTTTCAAAATCTCAACTACTAATACAAATCCCACACATACATACATAACATCATATCTTATAGCATTAAGTAACTCAAAGTTGGAATCTTCTCCATTCAGCACTTTAGTCAGTCGATCAATGGCGGCAGCTAAATAATCTTTATGGCTAACCTCCCAAAGTATTACTTGTCACCAACATACATAGATGACAAAAAGTGAAACACTTTTGAAGAAATATTAATTCAGGCTGCGCGCAGCTCCCGTTAGTATCTTAGTCAGAGCCTTCAGGCTTCCATGCAACTATCCTACCACTCACGTAATACAATCAATAGATAGTGACCACAGTATTGGCTAATTCAACGATCATGTCTACTTCCTCACTGTACTGTGCCTCAAGAGTGTATTGCACCATTTTTCTGGCCACCAATCAGGGCCACCAATCAGGTGTATGGAACTTCTCTTTTTTTTTTTTATAAGCCTATGGGCGGGTAGCCCCGTGTGGCCGCTCGGCCAGAAAAGACCTATTGTGCTCTTCTCTTAGTCTATTGCAGGTCTAAAAATTCTAAAACCAAATCCAAAACCACTCGTTAGAGACCTTCGAGTCCTACCACTGAAGCAGTTTAACATTAATTTCGTGAACAAAGCTGTTAAGAGGATCTAATGCTCAGAAGACTCTATATATAAGCTCCTCATAAGGTTACCATATGCGTATACTACATATAATCTTCAAAATATTTAATAAAACTGAGACAGTCCTCATAATTCGTACATTTCCCGATGTTCTCAGTGAATAAAGGTCTTAGGAATTACGAGGTTAAGCTTGATGGAAGTGATTTCACATTCACCAATTTAATTAATGTAACCCAAAACGCTTAGTTCTTTGAATCAAGTATTCTAACGTATCAGAACTAAACACATAGGAAATAATATGTATTAACTGGTACGTATATTGATGTTTCGGTAAACAGCTAAATATATAATTTAAAATCCTAACCATGTATTTTTATGTGACTGAGGCTGTATTCAAAATTAAACGAGAGAACGAATATTAAGAAATAGGTCGCATTTCGTTAAACAAGGGTGATTAAGTATCCCGCCGTCACCTTCTAATTTCCGTAACGTTTTCATTTTTCTATCATCAACAACGCTTATTACACTTTCAACGTTTTCTTCGAGTCGACTTGCATTTAATTAAAAAATTAATTTCAAAAATTTCACAATTTATTACGTCTTTTTTGTTCCATCTCCGTCCTTCGTTTTCATTAAATTTATCTTTAATAAATAGTCTGATCAGACCTCTTTCATTCTTCACGCCGAGCCGTCATGGAGTATAAATTTCTGGCAATTTAGAGGTATAGTAGGGACTGAACGACTGAGTTGCCTCCATTTAATAAAAAAGGGTACTTTCCTAACTTATACTTTCACAATTTAGCTTCTGGATATCTATCTACAATTATATGAGCTATATTGCCCGTTCAACTATTTGCAGTTTCACGTAAAATATAGTGTTCCGTATAACCGATATCAGGTAAGGATAAAAATTGAAAATTTCAAAATAAAATTCAAGATAAATCTTTAAAAAAAGATTTGGTAATGGGAGTTAGGCGCAACCATGTGCTCATGGAATTCTCTTGGCTTGTTGCGCTAGATTTAGTTTTTCAATACTCATTCAGATTTTTGTAGACAATTGCCAACAATTGTTGAAATTCTTCACCATGCAATTATAATACTCCAACAAACCACTTTGGTTATATCACCTCGTATTTTAATGTTAATAGGCAAGCGATTTTTATGTCAAAACTTAAAGAAATGTGGGTGATATTTTAAAAACTTCAGACTGGTTTGATTATAAGAAAGAAATATTCAAGACCGTCGAAATGATGACACAATATAAACTATGCCATAAAAAAGTGATTTAAAAAAGGTTCTTATGCTTTCAAATATCTTACTCTCTAGAAAAAATGAAAACAAAAATCCAAATTTTTAGAAATAACTTCAAAAGTAGTCAGAATTTTTTGTGGGCACGATATTTGAAATCTGGAAAGCCGTATGGTCTATCTCCAGCTGCTTAAAAAAGTGCTTATGACTTTCGAATGATGGTACTTTTTACCTCTCCCATCTAAAGCAATATTACGCAAGCTAAGGTTTCCTTGACAATCATTCCTTCAACGGTAGTTTTATTAATATAGAGATTGTATAAGTGACTCTACATTAAACTGCACACGTCTTTAAAATATGGGTGAACTGGAAAACTATCCATTAATAAAATAGCTTTCCTGAAGAATTTTTCAAAAATGCTGGAATAACCTGAACAAGTCCTCCATAACCACCCACTAGAAATCACACTATCCATCAACTGTTAGCTTCAATCGTTTTAAAGACTTAGGCTTTTAGAATTCCCACTAAACAGAAGCACCAGAACTTGGCTATCTGAAATAGCCAGAATGATAATTCCTTCTTCCCATTTTTTTTTTATTCAAAACCATTATCGCTTTTAGAATTTTTCTGACATTTTTGATGGCAGCATTCTATAGTTAAGTCGTCTTAAAAAAAACTCACAAGTATTGTGACAGATGGCTATAATACTGGGATAAGTTATGAGTGAGCCAATCCGACCGGGCTAATAATAAACGATTAGCTTTGTTAACGCGGAGGCTCTGTCGACTAGAACTGAGATAATCATGAGTTCTTTCAATGTTGCACCTCTTTATACATTTGGTCAACAATATTTCTTTAACTTACTGAGGATGAATAAAGTTATAGTTTCTATAAACAGAAAAATCAGGGCAATATCATGTAGCCAATTAAGAGCAACATTGTTCACTTTAATAATAATAATTTAATTATCCAGTTGACCATTTGGTATAGGATAAGCCACATCGTAAGTGCATACAATACAGTTTAAGTACAATAAAAGACGAATCATCAACAATTTATAGACAATTATCATACGAGATTGAAATAATAACTAAATAAAAGCGAAAAATTAATAGTTATTCAAGTTAAAGATTTAAGTTGTAGAAAACAATACATTGCAATTTTTTTTTTGTTTCTTTTTTAAATACTTGAATACTTTCAACACTTCTTAAATGCAAGGGCAAAGCGTTATAAATTTTAATCTCCATATACAGGGTTATTCACGCTATACGACACGGAATATTGTGGCGAAAATACGTGACTTTCAAAAAGTTTGATTTTTGGGATATACGCAGATTTATTACGGGTACTTTATAAATTATTTTCATATTATACAGGGTGTCTCAAAAGCTTTAAGCTTTAAATATTACAGGCATCTAGATACATTAACAATTCATTTAAAAAATACCAAATCGTACAAAAAACTATTATTTGGCGTATTCTGTAAAAATACAAAAACTTTGGTACAAATACCATTCGATAGATAATTAAAAAGTACATTTCCTAGTAAGTTAAAAATATGGCGTCCTATTAAATAAATCAAGATATAGACACTTAAAGTTCTTACTTGATTAATTTTAATTTTTGGACCCCATGTATAAGAAGGCAATTTTATTATAATTGGAATATAAAATATGAACTATTGGTACACTTTATTGTAAATTTTGCTTACATAACTTAAATACTTCTTAAGTATTTAAAATCTGCAAATAAAGTTAGATTTGGAGAAAATTCAAATTACTGCAACAACTTTAAGATTTAGGCATTATAAACGTTATTAAAACAGCCACTTATTTTGATTGGAGCATCCAAAAATGCAATAACATTATTTATAGTGTTCCATTAAAAAAACACAACTTTGATACTTTCAGAGCGTTTGAGACACAATTTTAAAAAGTACCCGTAATAAACCTGCATATATCTCAAAAATCAAACTTTTTGAAAGTCACGCATTTTCGCCACAATATTCCGTGCCGTATAGCGTGAATAACCCTGCATAATGGAGTAGTAAGGGTAGTTAAAGAATGTGAAGGAGTACACAAATAGTTTTTATATCTTGTATGGTAAGAATGATAGTCACAATTCCTTACTTTTAACATAAATGGAAACCTCTAATATGTATAAATTTATGACAGTATATGTATGCATTGATTAAAATATACGTCCGCATGTGTATTTATACATATAGACCAGCAATGTTTCGAACAGCTAACTTTAGCAGACGTACTATTCTTCCGACAAATGACGAGGCACCACAAAATATAATTTGCGTACGTTATTCTAGTTTAAAAATTGCTATAGTAGTAGGACAAATCTGTTCCCATACTAGCGATGTTTCTTATTGTTAGTCCATATAGAGCATATCATAACGACGTTAATTTATTAGATAGATTGCTGATGTGTGGTTTCCTATTCAAACTATTGTTTAGGTAGGGACCTAAAATATTGCCATTTGGAACCTGTTCAATTGACGTACACCTTAAGCGAAACAAATAACTTTCATTGATCTTCGTAACAGACGTCGTAAAGTTAATGAAGACTGTCTATTCCTATTCAAATATATTTTATTGTTCTCAAACCACCTTAAGAACTGCACTGCAACATAGGTCCTCGTATTGAATTGTGAATTGTAGTTGAGAATTTATTAGTTGTATTTCTGAAATTATGAATAATAAAATGGTCTTGAGTTTACTTCCGCAATTACTCTTCATACATATTTTACAACTTATAACTGAAGTAGGCGCTACGTCAACGTGGATAAAACTTGTAATGGCTGATCAACTCAGGCAAGCAGTTTCAAATACACCCACAATCCAAATCGAACGATAAAGGTGTATGACATAATTCTGTAACATAACGACCGATATATCATTTCAGTAAGGTAATATTAAATGACAGTAGACAGCAACTTCACACGATATTTCCCATTCAAACTCCTAACCAAAATCTGCATTAAAAGAAACTGTTTCCCATTTCATTTAAAGCATATGGCAATCATAGCAAGCTGGTAAAGTGAATTAGAACGTTTAAACGTTAGTAGTTCAAAATGAGACAAAATAAAGTTACGACTACTTCTTGCATTACAAAGCGAAATTGTTCCGGACGTATCTTTTGTGTCGTCCGCGACGAATGTATACATGCATGCGGATTCGGGGTTGCCCGGATCCTTTTCCCCTCTTTCTTTTTCTTTCAAACCATCGCCCCCGTTTGTGTGCATTGTTCTAAATGTGCTCCCAGCCTTGTAGCTGGTATCCGAGATTCTATGTCCGTTTTTTGTGTATAAGGACATGCAAGAGAAGCTTCCGTGCACAGTGCTTACAGATGAGAGTCGTAAAGATAATTGATGACGATTTCCTCAAAAATTCTCCGGAGGATGTAACTCGCCGAGCATGCCCTGAACATCATAGTGTAATAAAAGTTAATGGCCAAAAAATATTCGTCTCGCCGTTATAACTTTCGACAAATTCTTATTTTTCCCTCTTTAATGCGTTTTAGAGTATTATATCCTCAGCAGTTGTAAAGTTTGTTGCTCGGGAGTTTAGTAGATATTTATGTCAGAAAAATATAACTGAACAAGTACTTCTTACAAAGATATGGATTTATGCACGCTCCTAAACAATGGATTTTTGCAGAGTTTTCTGTGCAATGTATATGGAGGCTCTGGTAGAGGCGAAAGAGATCTTAAACTGAACTAAAACGAATTAGATGGTTAAGTGCTTTTGCGTGTGTGAAAGTATGATAATTAGCGTTGTTTCAAACTTAATATTCAATTCAGCACTAAACAAGGTGATAACCTAGTAGAAAAGACAGATACACTAAATACTATATACATATGGCAATGAAGAGCCACGTCGCAAAACTACCTCCAAATGGTGTCACAACTTCAATATTCCGATATTGCCAAAATAGCACTAACCCTACTTTCTGCTAAACTCGGCGAGTCAAAAAGATGCCTCCAACACATAATTAAAACACGTTTTCAGTTTCGAAAAGTCTTGACAAAGTGCATGCCCAAATGCTTGTCTTATAAGTGACAGAAAAAAGTTTATTAACTCAATTGATTTTGGGCATATGCTGATTTTTTTGACAATCTAATTATAGATTATACTTGGGTCTACTACAAACCACCAGAGTCTACAAATTCAACTTCTGAGTAAAAGCTTCCAGGACAGCCACCGTGATAAATCCAGTGTACTAAAATGACACTCAAAAAGACGATTTTCATCAACAATATACTAGTGACAGTCAACACCAAAATTCCTCGATAGGCAGCGCAGTAAAGTCTGATTTCTACAAGACAATTGTCCAGCTTATAAGACAAATATTCAGCTGATTTGCACGCTACTGTCACATTCACGCCAATTCGGCCGATTTATTACTTGTTCTAAACCCTCAAAACTTGAAGGATGATACATTAAAACGCGCATGAATAAGTAAATAAATAAATGCTGACTACGTAGACACAGAAATTAGTGCCTATTTTGCCACAAAACAAATTTAACATACTTGCAGATGATCCTCTGTTGAGCCTATTAATAATAATAATAATAATAATAATAATAATAATTCATGCCTTAGCATCCCCCAACAGCTTGCGCCAATTACAGGGGGCATCGGCTAGCCATGAGTTATTATTACGCCTGCGGCTGTAGACCGACTTAAGATGTTATCTTTCCGCATTTGCCGTGGAATTTGGGAAACCACAGAAAACCAAATTCAGAAAGAACGCACCGGATTCGAACCCGGTATCCCCAGACTGTGAAGCGAGCGCGCTAGGCACTGCGCTACACAGCCGGTTGCGAAAGCAAACCATGCTGAAAACATGTAATGATGACTCACCAAAAGAAAATTAAGTCTTGATGATAAGATTGCAATACAGATAAATTCCGGTAACTTCAAATACCAAAACTTCTGATTAATTCGGTACACGTGTTTCGACAACGAATTAATATAAAAGTTGTGGTGTTTCGAGTTACTGCAATTTACCTGTACGTATTCTACAAGCTCACAGTTCTGGAAATCACAACAAAATTCTGCAGTTTTACAAAGATACATTAATATAAGGACAAATTTATATAATTTTATGTCAATGACGTGTACCATTTGATATAGTTATTTACATACAACTGTTATTCATAATACTACATATTTAACTTGTTATATTATTGAATGTATTTTATTTGATTAGAAAGCTATGGGTAAGATTGAATTACGTGAAATTCTTCTCTTTTCTACTTTCAATGATTGATATCTTCTTATACACCTTATTCCCTCATGATTACAATATGCCTACATATAATCGCATGTCTGGACACCAATTGCTGGGTTTGGAAACCCTAATGGCTTACTTGTTCTGTTCACTATCTGATACCTGCTACGTGGACGTTAACTAAGCAAATAGTAATTGTAGTAATAGAGTTGCAGAGTAGTAGAGTTGTAAAGCATGGGGGTGGCAATGTGTTGGTTTAGGGATGTATTTCTGTAAATGGCGTTGGCGATCTCAAAAGAAAGTTAGACGTACTTTTTTGCTATAAAAAATCTCACTACTTCTGGTGCACACTTTGTCGTTTAGCTTTAGACGTGTTTCTATGAACCAATACTTTATCGAAAAACCCGATTTGCATTGGTTTAGCTTACCTGTTCTTGAAATAAAGAGGTGTATCCAAATATTTTTTCTCCAGTTTCGGTTTCTTTTTCCGATTGATAGAAACTTGCTACAAGGTACTACAAAGATTTACAGTTTCAGTTCAAATCTGTCACGAATTTCTTGACAAGAGATACCACAGCAATAGATTCAATATGCGGAACTTTCACCTTTCAACTTTCCGAAAAGATGTTTAAAGCAAACCAGTTTTACGAAATCACCGATTTGGTATGCACACGATTTAAAGAAAATGAAACAAATTGTTAATGCCTTAGAAACAATTTTTAAGTCCACAAGAACTCAAGAATCCGAAGAACTGTTAGAAGTATAGAAAGGAGTATAGTGTATATTTAAGTAAAGCCAAAGCAAATTCGAATACTAACTTTATACGTAATTCTGAAAATAAGTCAAAAGCAGCATGGAAAATTATTAATGAAAATTTTAGATGTAAGTCATAAAACGAAACCCGTAAAAATAACTCCAAATGAATTTAATATCTTTTCCGTCGACCGTGTATTTACATCCCTTATTAACGTGCTCAAAATCAGTGAAAATCATTCATTAATGACCCTTATTAATGCATGATTTTCTGCTAATGAACGATTTTTATGGTTTCCATGGTAACCAAGGAAATCAACAAAATCAAACGTCAAACTAAAACGCTGTTCGCTGTCATTATTAGTGTTTTGTGTTTATAATTGTTAAATTTGGTGGTGATTAGCGTTGAATTCTTTCAATCAATGGAGGTGGATAAAAATTTTATATTAACTCCGCCGGAAGTGGCAGAAAGTGCTAATTCAGCATCATTAAGTTTACTACCGGAAAAGAGCAAAAGTCTGTATGAAAAAACGTATGCCGAATTTATATCTTGGTGCAATGAGAAACAAGTAAAGCATTATTCAGCATTATTCAAGTTCTAATGTGTCTCCATTTAGTTTTAATAATTGTAATATTTCGACTATGAACATATATAATTATAGATATAAAAATGATGATTAATAAATAAAATAAAAGTTGTAAACTGTTTTTCTCGTTTTTCTCCACTTTAGAAAAATATACGGTCGACGAAAAAGTATTGTAACTAACTCTTACATTAAAATGCGATTAATGATCTCGAACATTAATCAGATATCTCGATCATTAATCGCCTTCATTAATGTACTTGTTGGTTAAATAGCTATTTTCGCTTCTATACCGAAAGTAATTTTAAGTAGTGTGCCAACATCAACTTGTAGCTCCAACTATTTCTTAGCCAAATCAGGAAAATATCAAAATACCTCTTTTTACTTAGCATACACTTCGAAAACAGAAGTGTTTACTACTCTTATGAACCTCAAACAATCCCCTGTAGAGGATATATACGGCATGAGGTCATCGATTTTAAAACATGTAGCACTGTTTATTTCGGAACCCTTAGCTAGGCTCTTAAACAACTGTATTCGGGATAATGTCTTCCCAAGTGAATTAAAGATAGCTAAAATTATACCATTATATAAGAAAGGCAACATAAAAGATCATGAATGTTATAGGCCAATTTCTATTTTACCGATAATTTCTAAAGTGTTTGAAGAGATCTTAAAAAATAGAATACTAGTTATTTTAATAGAAAATCGTTGTTTTGCAAGGAACAGTACGGATATTTACGAAATAAGTCAACGACACAAGCTATTTGTGATCTAATCGATAAAGTTATCAGCAGTTTCGATGGAAGAGAAAAAGTCTCTGCTGGAATGTTAGATTTATCGAAAGCATTTGACTGTGTTTCTCGCAGAATTTTACTTGAAAAGCTTGAATTTTACGGTGTAAGAGGTGATTCTTTAAAATTATTTCAATCATGCCTTACTGGTCGAAAACAAATAGTAATGATGGATAATAAACTATCTGAATCTCAGAATATGGATTGTGGAGTACCACAGGTATCTAAACTAGGACCAATATTGTTCCTTATCTATGCGAATGACTTATGCGCTAGTCTTCAAGTTTGTCACACAGTTATGTTTGCTGACGATACGACTTTAGTATTTAAAGCAAACACCAGAAAATTTAACCGTGTTGGAGTCGCGAGGCATATCGGATGCGGAAAATTGGTTCACTGCCAATAAATTAAAATTAAATGAAGATAAAATACAAACCATTATGTTCGAGACAAAACCAGAGCGGCAAAATTGCGTAAAAATGTTGGGTGTGCACATCGACTCCAACTTAAGTTGGACCACTCACATTAATTACTTATGTAATAGATTAAATAAAACCGTTTACCAAATACGTAGAACAGTAAATTTAACAGACGTAGACACTGCCAAACTAATATAGGTACTACTCCGTAGTATTCCATCACTTTACATTTATAACTGTCTAATTTTTGCAAAAAATAATTTAGAAAATTTTAAAATTCAGTCAGATATACATAATTATTCAACAAGAACTAATTCATCCCTGACTATTACTTACAACAGATTATCTTTAACTCAACAGTCTGTTAAATACCAGGCAATAAAACTTTTTAATAATTTGCAAAATGAAATTAAAATACTACCATTAAGGCAATTTAAATAAGAAATAAGACAAATATTAATTAACAAGGCTTTTTACAGAATAGAAGAATTTTTTTGTTGTAAATTATAATTAATACTGTTTTTAGTTATATTATGTAGATATTGTATTTTCCTTTTGTGTTGACTTTTTGATTTCATTTCAATTCATGCCATCTACATTGCTTTTGTCAAATAAATTGCAATCATTGGAAAAAATCGGAAAGGGCTTTTACATTTTCGATGGCACTACGTTTTCGCGAAATTCGAAAAACTCTTTCCCCCCTTTCTAAAAATCAAATTTGTATTAGTTGTTTCAACCTGATCTAAACGTTTCTTCTATTGTTTCAAAGTTTTAGCTTTATATTCTGCACATTTTGCGAATTAATTGACAAGAATGGAATTTCGCATATATGTATGTATGTATTTCGAAATTTTGAAAAATTATTCCAACTTCTTCTAGTTCTCGTTTTCTCTAATTCTCTTCGAAATTTGAAATTCTAAAAGGAGTTCCAAGCTATTCTTGTTTTTTCCAACAGGAACTATATTTAAAATTTCTAAAAAATGGAGCGACACTTGTATAGCATAGTTTGCTTTACTCAATCATTTTCCGACTTGTATATGATAAATACAATAAACTCAAAAATCTCCAAGAAATTCAGAATTCCAAAATACAGGGTTAGGCTAAGTACGCATGACGTTGGGGCTCACTACAATACTTATCTCGATTATTTTAGTAGAATACGTAATATAAGGTTGAAACAACATAGACTACCTTGCAATAACTATAACAATAATTTCAAATGTCCTTTTATTTTCGAAAAAAGAGAGCTAGAGATTGTCTTTATTATACAGTGAACTAGATGTGATAGAATAATAAGCTAAATTTTTAGAACAATGTTCAAAGCATTTGCAAATGCATGCATTGGAATATGGAGCAGGTTAGATAGTTAGATATACAGTCGTAAATAAGCAATTAGCTACAAATAAATGCTTTACTGTATGAATAATAAATATAATTCATAACGAAATATTTATATAAACGAAACCAATAAATACGAATGTTATAATAACATACTACAAAGTACTCACTAACTATAAAACTACGGTGAGGATGATAGCGATATCATAAAAAGTAATATGTGGCCATAAAAGAAAGCATGGCATGCCAAAGAAAATAGAAAAAGCTACAAATAGCATATGCTACCTAGAAATAAAATTTTAGTTATTCAGTACCAAAGCAATTTTCTCTGATCTACTTTCGTGGATAAAAATTCAATTTCTCTGAATGAATTTGCAAACTTCACTTTACGCTTAACTACTTTACTTTTTTTTCTAACAAAAAGAGGAGCTCATACAACTTCGCTACAAAAGCCTGGATGTAATTATTTTCTTTAGAAGAGAATTAATGGTGTGGAACAAGACGCGCAATTCTCTACGGACGTCAGCACGCGATCATTTTAAACATTTATCCAGAAATAATAGCAAAAATAACATGATTTCTGTGCGTAATATAGGATTTACTTAAGTAAATACTGACAAACAATTTACTTTAATCTTTCACCAATTTTATATACACACACCCGTTCATAGACGTACCTATATATGTATGTACAGAATTTTCAGTAGGCATCTGTGATAAATATTTGAGTAATCGTTTAAAAGATACTTATATTTCTTTTTATATACACTTAATGTATTCAAACAGAATTTTTTGCTGGTTTATTAGTATTACTTAATGACTTCGTTATTAATTTGGTTTATGACGCATTATTTATACCTAATATTTGATTTGTCCTTTAGTTAGGGCATTTCTATTATATTATTTAGCTCACATGCCTCTATTGGGAATATTTCGCAAGGACTATCGAGTATAGTTTCATTAAGTTCAAATCATATGAGCGAGCTCACGATTTCAACAGCTTTGTGTTCATCTGGACGTATGTATGGAGAGCTGTGTTGTTATACCGTTGGAACAATTTATAACAATTATGATTGAAAACAAACGCATATGTATTGTTGTAGGTCCCAATTAAATGTCTTTGTAACTTTATCCAAGATGGATAGAATTTGTTTTATTCATCTCCGAATCACTGACAGCGTGAAATTAGATTTTTTTTAGCTTGCACTTACATTATCGAGAGAAATTGTTTAGCTTAGATTTGTTAGCTTTAAACATTGATTTGAATTTGAAACGACGGATCATAAAAACAATAGGTACTTTTTTATTTTCTCGTTTTAAGCACTTACTTCTACTGGAAAACAATACATAGTTTCTTGCTATCTCCATCTAACTCATAAATACATAAACTTCGATCAAACTTGCACCTGGATATTACAAGTACGCCCTTTTTTAATTTACCTCATTATTGCTATGTTTAGAACATAATACAGATGATTGTAAATCACATTTCCGTAGTTCTTCACTAAACAAGCAGTTGGAATGCCCGCAAATGGTCTGGCACGAGGACCCAGCAAATATGCACATTGCAATCTGCCAACTGGGTCATTACATCAAAAGGATATGCATTACTTTTAAAACTAATTTCAACAACAAACTCATGCTGCTCCACACGTAGTCAAAGCATCACAGAATAATGAAATTTTTTGAGGTAGCGTATCTATAAAGCCCCATAGATTTTATGTGCAACGATACAAGAACCACAACTATCCGAAATCCATACAATACTTCTGTGAGATTCAGGACATTAGTAGCTAAATGAGTAATTTGTACATGACACTTTTTTCAGCTCAGCAAAGAACTAGAAAACCTAAAATGTTAGACTGGTCATATTGGTGACGAATTGAACCCTAAAAAATAACAAACAAAAATGCAAAAATATCACTTTGTTGCATTAAGTCGCAACAAAGAAATACGTTTTAGAACTAGATGATTGGTTCATTAAAGACTAACCCTTTTGTTCATTCATTCATTGTGTTTTGTTCATCATTTTTCTTGCTGTGTCGAAACTGTTACACCTTAAATTTCACTGGTATCTTAGCATTAGTATTTCTTCAATTACTTCAAGTACTAGTTCAAATTGGTAGTTTATTCCGCTCTTTCTAGTGTAGATACTCCCATACTGTTCACATCATTATAAAGCCTCTCAATGTGAAGCTATCTACGAAGTTGGTGCATTGCACATAAATACGTCAAGCCAGTAGGGGAGTATAAGACAAAATCTTGTCGTAACGCAAAATTGTGTTGTACAAATCTAACACAATACTTCCGTCCGACTGAGCACAATTTCCATCCATCCCAAAATAATTCATTCAAAGATCCCATGGTAGAATAACATCATATACCGTTATGTTGGTATGCGGTGGCGGAACCTATATGCAAACAATATGCCAAGCCATTCGTGTCTATTGCTCTTAAATCCCAAGATAGAAGTCTAAGAGAATTATATTAACAGTTAATGTCTGCAAGTGCGGCAAAGAATTATTTCACTTCTGAACTAGGTCGACCTCTCATGAAGATTAGGAAAAGGTTCGGTAAGCATCAAACTTGACATGATGATAATGGAATTGTCATTTTAGAACAATTTTTTGATTATTCTTCAATACTTCTTATGTAAACAACATATGCTGCATGACATGGACTGCAACGCCAAGAAGGGGTGCGAATTTTTTCACCAAACTTGGTAGAAATTTATAACTAGTCAAAGGCAATAATTGATTAAAATTTCAAAGAAAAAAAAACAAAAGACTAACACAATTTAACATAATTTTTATTAATAATGTGTCGAGCCGCCCCTATTAGTTTCACACTCCCTCACTCTTCGTGGGATTGATTCGACTAGGTGGTCGATATCCTCTTGGGGTATGGTGTCCCTAGGAACCTGTAATTCATGCCGGAGAGCTATTAGTGTCTGCGGGGGATTGGCTAAATTCATAAGTTTTCGTCCCATAATGTCCCACACATGTTCTATTGGCGAGAGGTCGGCAGATTTGGGTGGCCATGGCAAGATATTGACATGAGCCTCTTTGAAGCGATTTATAGAAATTCTCGCTACGTGGGGAGGGGCATTATCCTGCTGGAAAAGTGGATCTTCGAGCGTTTGAAGATATGGAAGAATATGGGGTTCTACCACCTCATCAATGTAACGCTGGGCGTTCATGGTGGTTTGGATGAACACCAACTGGGACCTACTCCCATATGCTGTAGCACCCGATACCATAACACCCACTGCTCGATGCACATGCCTTTCAACGGAAAACTGAATATCACGTTCCCCACGTCTTCGTCTCACCCTCATACGGCCATCATGCATCCCTAGACAAAATCCAGATTCATCACTGAACACCACCTTATGCCACTCCACGATCCAATGCATTCGCAATCTACACCACTCCAAACGTTGCTGTCGGTGTTGAGCCGTAAGTGGTAACACAAGATGTGGACGATTGTAGCCGATGAAGATTGTAAGCCGAAACCCCTAATTCGACGATAAACGGTTGGAAGGGTTACAGGACGACCTTGATTACCTAACCACACGTCACCAATTGATCTGGTACTAGAGAACCTGTCTCTTAGTGCCATTAGGCGAAGGCGGCGGTCCTGTATCTCATTAGTTCTTCTTCGGCCTCCGGTTCCTCTTTGACGTCTTTCCTGACCCTCCCTAGTCCATGATTGATAACAGCGCATAATGGTGGAAAAACCACTTTCTCGCAAACCAACAATTCGACCTCTGTCGAATTCGCTTAATTGGCGATAATTTCCACGTTGCCGCACTCTAGGCATAATAAAACTCTTTAAACACGTTAAACAAAGGTATAATAAGACAAAACCGTTGAAATTAATTTGAAACAAACAATAAATACACCACACATTAATGTCAGCGAAAACTGAATGAAGTGTCAGATCTGCCATCACCACTTGATCTATCGCAACAAAATTTTAATAAATTATTGCTTTTGTCTAGTTATACGTTTCTACCAAGTTTGGTCAAAAAATTCGCACCCCTTCTTGGTGTTGCAGTTTCCATGTCATGCAGTACATTTACCTTTCGTAACGAGATGGAAAAAACGATTTGCTTTTCTAGAACTTTGAAGGCCTTCATTTCGAAAACGGTACGATTATGAATAAGGCTATTTTTGGTCAATGGTCATTATTTGACACGTAGTATCCCCAGTTAAAATATTTTCCATAAGTAATGAAGCATCCTATATATGGACCAAATGGCACCACATCATTCGCCAAAATTCATGTATGTACCTATCAGCTGTTAGATTTCCGTTTATGAAAGCCAACTGCGTACGAGTACGTTTCATACACACTTCTGCTCAAACCATCACTACACCATCTCCAAATGACGATCTCTCGGAAATACAGCACTGCGAATATCGTTCCTTTCTCCTTCTCCAATTTTTTTCGCGTCCATCAGGTAAGGATTCGTCTGTAAACAGAACATAGCTCCACTGTTCATTTCTCCAGGCTCTATCATTCTGTACAAAACGCAATCTTCATCGACGCGATGGTGTAATCTGGGGCCGGTTGCAGGTTTAACTAACATTAGTCCACTTACTTTCAACCTTCTTCTAAATGTTTTGGCTGATGTTGGAATTCCATGCATGTTAATAAACCATTGGGCTACCATTGTAGATGGCAGATTCCGCTCCCTAAGAACTGACAACACCATGCGCCATTTTGCGAAACCGGTCTCCTAGTGTATTCTGAGGTCTCTCTAAAACGTTTTAAGGCATCCTAAATGGTACTTCTAGGCATATTCAGACATGGGATCTAACGCACACTGCGTCCATCATTACGTAAAGCAACGGCTGCAGCAATATCTTCGGTATATCTTGTGTAATAAGATGTGTGTGCGACTACCGTCTTACACTCTAAACAGTAATAACACGTGAAAATTAAACAAATAGTGATAATAAAGAATAAAAAGGCAGACACAAATTCTGCAGTGGCAGTGACTGTGACTTTCTACAATTAAATGGCGTATCTCATAACAATGGCTTGTTTACACGTATCCATGGTAGCAAAATGATCAGAAATTGATGCATTTTAAATTGCGGAATCGACAAAAACTCTGACTAACATACATCTAATTTTTCTTTTTATAAAATAAATGTCCCTGAGTGTATTTCTGTATTTGATTTACAAACTTCTAATAGATACTCCGTCCCAAATGTGATCATAAGCAACTCTGGGCATTTCTATAAATAATCCTTCACATAAAGAACACATTTCTCAAAATATTTCATCACAGAGTCATCAGTTTTCTCACAATTATCTCAGAAAATAAATCACGTACCATCAGTAAGTAAATATTTACTTGTGCAGCCTTTAATAAACCTAGCCGACCGCGTTTATTCAAAATTACAAACCTTTGATGATAACGCTAATTATGATCCTCCTACTCAATAGGAGAAAATTAGCTTACACAGCTTCGTGTACCGACAAACGCAATAAATTAATATTTCGAATCACGTCCTAAGGACTAATTTCGGGCCTTGTGGTTACAATTCGCGTGTTTATCCCGGCGCGCGCGCCTCCGTGAGAAATATCGGCTTGTATCATCAACGGGCGATGATCCAGGGGAAGAGATGGGCTCTAATCAATTTCAGATCACGACATCGTGGCAGCCAAGGCGGTTGCGGTTTACGAAGACCATCTTACGACACCAGGAATCATTCGTTCGTGTAGTGGACGAGGCAATATCACGCGACAATGCGTGATACGCGATTTCGTAAATCAGGTGTGTAATTTAACGGCAAAGCACTCTACAAAATTAATCAGACGTTAAACTGTAGTTATGTAAATTGTGTAGTCTGTACGTTGTATATAAGTCAAACGTTAATACTCGCCCGTTCTAGATCGTATACAACATCATAAAAGCTAATGTTAAACACAGATACACTCATAAATACATTCTGCATCTAATTAATGAATATTGAAAAGTAAACAAATTATATATGTATATCCAATTAAGACTCTCGCTATATCGTTAAATCAGTAGAAATTTGGATTGACGGTATGTTAATGAGGATAAAAGGAGCACATTTCACAGGTGTCCCAAAAAAATGTTACTGAATTTCTTATATTTTTTTGCTGAAATCACTACTTTAGTTAAACTTTAATTGCCGCATCATTTTGCATGAGCTCAATAGAGAAATCGACTCAGATAGTGACGAAATCGATAGTGAAGAAACATCAATGACTATTTTAGTAGCAAAGATGGAACGAATATTGTATATGTATAAGAGCACTAATACGTTTACTCATCAACGAGCTCATAATCTTATTCGTGGCTCATCTGTGATGGGGCCTCAACAAATTAGAAAAAACTTGTCTCCACTGGATACATTTTTTTGCCTTATGAGCTCACCGGTAAGAGACCAAATTTGCAGATTTTCTAACAAAAAAAAATAAAATTAATAAAAAAAATCTTCTGAAATCTTACCATAATTTTTTTCAAGTCTTTATTGCCTAAAAATTTGGCACATTTTGATAACTGAGCTTAAAGCTATTTGAAATTCGATGAAAACTGTGCAAGTTATTAACAATTCAATATTATAATATCTACCTCGGTAGATACTATAAAAGCGAAGATTAAATAGTATCCTCCTTCGTTCATCAATGTAATATTTTTGTTAAGTAATAACAATAATAATTATATGTAATAATATCTTTTTTTACTAATTTCAACAGTATTAATTAAGCTAACCTGCAATTTGTGCAAACATGTCACAAGTATAATTTATATGTGATAATTGTCTCCCATAAATGAATAACCTTTTGGACATCAAAAATATTATATTGATTAATTGATTGCTATTAAGGTAGGACGGTCTTTTAACATCCTTTGCTAAATATTAATCAAGTTATAATTATATACTATTTGATCGTATCAAAGAATAGTGAAAAAATCCCTTAAGATATATTAAAAGTTAGGTTTTCACTAGAAGTGTCAAATTATAACTGCTTTGCACATTGTGTGTCGGGCTCGTTCAATATTGATGTTAATGCGACGTTGCCAGACGTTGCTACTGCATCTGTTCGGCGTTTTAGGTATAGTAGTATGTATCGATAAGGTATTTTTCTACTCCCTTACTAGTAAATTACCTATTACCTACTATCATTACAAGCTACTGACATGTAATGACTAGCACGTAATAAAAAAAATTACGCTTCAGTTTTATATAAAAACAATCAAATAACAATGGAAACGATTTAGGACCCGCCCATAATTTTGACAGATTAAAATTAATCAAAACTCGCTGTCCGCTATCCGATTATACATTTATTTTAAAATAAATAACTGAAATGAGTTCATTGGAGAGCGAAAATGAATTGAGTAATACACCACCCAATATTATTCAGTTAGCTGCGAACTCTACTGAAAACCTATTACCAGAAAAATCAAGAGAAAGATATGAAAAGGTATACCAGCAATGGACTGGCGTACAACAAACAACGTAAAATGGTAAATTCGTTCGTAGAAATTTGCTCGTAGAAAAAGTATAGTACACAACCGGATTTGTAAGCTTATTACATGCTCGTAGAATTACTGCAATTCTTCTACTCGCATGTAATAAGCTACTTACAACTCTCGTTATGTAATATACTTATTTACCTTTAAAATGATACCAATATTTCCACTTTTACCTTTGACTATTTTTTTTAATTGCAATTGAAGTGTCACAAATGAGAAAATGCGTAATTACTACGCGTGATTGATTTGTTGTCATGGTTTTAATGAAGTAGGCGATTGTGAATTCTGACGCTTGCCAAGTCGAGTTACTACACGCTAGTAAATAATATTGCTGTGTGTGAACCACAATGAAATACTCTCGTCAAGAGTTAGTAAACATGCTGATGAAACCACATACTATTAATCTGTGCTAAAGTTAATTCATCCAGCAATCGTCAATATTGTTTTGCAATAAATGCAGATAAACGTAAGATATTAGTGTTTCATTAAAAATTACAGGACCAATTAATCGCGATCCCAGTATACCATACCAGACGTTAAACCCAAGAAAACTGTCATTATCCTCGCATTGTCTAGGGTACCATTCGCAAAATTCTCTTCTTCTTTCATTATCCCCCGGTGTTAAAGATGAACATACAGTGTATTTATAGGGATGGTATTTGTAGGATTTCAAAATCTTATGTACCGTAGATTTGGGTATACTGGTGTTATATTGAATTTCAAACGGTAGTCCTGGTTTCTTCACTTATCTTTCTCGATTTTCTTCGTTTCGTAAATGATCCATATTTAATTAAATTTACCCTTAAATTTTTGTAAATAGTCAGGTGAGGTTGCCTTCTTTCTGGATACTGGGATAGGTACATTTCAGCGGCTCTCATCGAATTTTTGTGACACTGAATGTAACAAGACAACATATCAAATTTGTCCCTGTTACTAAAGTACTCCATGGCACCTTTGTTATTTACGTAATAATAAATATTCAATTAGTTTTATTAAAACGATAAACTGGATTGGTTACACTATTTTCTTAGGTACTGGCCAAGTAAAATATCTACAAAACAAACTTAATGGCAACAAGGAATTGCAATGACAGGTACTGAGAGTGCATTTTTGTTTTCACATCACAACCGCTGCTCTCACCTATTAGTGTCAAAAATAAGACTTTTTGTTTTTCGTCACTTGCTTTCATATTAGATACGTCGAATTACACATTTTTGTAAAGAGAAAAAAAGTCTATTTTCAAAAATGCCATAGCCAACTGTGAGCCCCATAAGAAAAATGAAGTTGACAGTTGCAACTCAACTACGATGATATGTAGGTACATATATCTGAAAAATCTAAATACATCACTAGTTTCCATTTAAAAAAGTGTCTCAAGAAAGTGCAAATTAAATTCGACTTCCTGTTAAAATAGATGAGTTACAAAAAGAAATCTAAAACTCAAAAATTCACTTTTTTGCCACAGCGTCTGAACCACGCTAAATATCCAGTCTTTTTATGGGGTTCAATACTATTTTACCTCCAGAGAATTTCATCTCATTTAACCAAATCTCTATCTCTTGTAATAAGAGAGATTCCCATGTTGAGAATGAATCTGTGGACTGACGGTATATAGTACATATGTATAATTACACAATACAATTAGGTTTATGACTTAGGATTTAGGTCTAACCATAGCTATCAAACTGCTATAATTAAAATAGTCGATGACATTATTTCGGCAGCTGATCAGGGAAAGAACACAATCTTGATTTTACGTGATTATAGTAAAGCTTTCTATGCGGTAGATCATCGCCTTCTCTTAATAATTTTAGAATATAATGGACTTGATGCTGTTAGGACAAGGTTAAGATTCATAATGAATTATATAATGAATTATCTTCCTTAGCTTTCATATGATCTGAAGTGCCACAGGGTTCAATCTTATCACTTGTACGCAGATGATATGATCGATTTCTTGTTCTTTTTTGCAGAATTGAATACTGCTGTATTCTTGATTAACAAAGACCTCAAAGTCCTCGGTATTGTTGCAACTTTAATAGTGCTATGAAAGAATCTATTCGGATTGTCATTAATGGTAAAAACTAAATATTTTGGATAAAACTAAAAATTTGGGTTTATATGCGGACGCCCAGCTACGTTTTAAAGCGTTAAGGTCCAGAGATTTCTAAAAATTTCACTACAAAAAATTAAACGATTTTTTCAAGAAACGAGTTACTTGTCGTACGTTGTGGAGATTGCTGTATAATATACGAAAACATTGTGATCCCGTGAAAAGTTATTACAAAGTTGTATTCGTTTTCTACATTTGCTGTTCAAAATGAGAGGCTTAATTGTCGTATGCAGGCACATCACATAATTTTGTGACCTCCGTTAATGAGATATTCCATTCCACAAATTTCGACTTGACGCTGCGCACTAAATAGACATACACATTTCATGGGCCTTCTGATAGTGCAAAAAACTTCTATGCATCTCCTTGCTAACTGTCTGGCAACGAAGCACTTCAGGATCTAGCATCTAGACAACCACAGATTAGGCAAATTAACTCTTGAGCAGCTCACGGACTTTATTGTTGCAACCAGGGGAAAGGGCTAACATGTCATGGAAGTAGATTATATTATTTTTGCCAAGCTATCGTACAGAATTGTAATAATGACATTTCCTCATTTAAACAGAATAATTTACCAGCTTTTGACTATTAAAAACTTACTATTATAGAAATATTCAGTTTTCTCTTGAGGAACAAGAAAAATGTATGCCAGGAGACAAACAAGTTACTATAACAGAAACATTTCCTATTTATGTAAGTGCATAGATCCATTGTTAATTAAATTCGTCAAAAACACTGTTAAAGAATGAGAGAATATTTATATTACATCTACTCCCTATAGTTTTACAAGAAGTCACTATTAAAGTGTATCCATTTTATTCACACACGCAATGCATAAACATTTAGTGCTTTTACATTCGTGCATCCTTCTTTTATTAGATTCTCTGCAAGCAAGATTCCAAAACGAACTATGGAGTGTCAGTAGTTAACGCCAGTGTTAGCCTTTCAAAACTTTGTTATCTTGTTTTGTAAAGAACGCGACAACAAAAGCTTTGTTATGAAAATGTCTGCTGCAGCAGTAATAATGTCTAGATTAAATTTCAGCTCAGCTATTGTTTGCAACGATTTTTAAATTAGTTGGCTGGTATTTACGGGTCCTATGATGGAAATAAACTCAGGAAAACTTTAATTCGTTGTTTTTTAATGTAATCTCCCCATTTTGTAGAGTATACATGTAATTTAACGCTACTCCATAACAACAAACAGTCTGACCATATCGTAATAACATAATTCTTAGTTGTAATTAGTTGTTTAATTAACTTAACACAGTATTTTTGCTCAAAAGACTCACACAATTACAAAATTAACATGGTGTGAAAGCTAACTTTAATGAAACAACTTACTTGCCAATATTATTGATATAGTTTACACAATATAACTGTTTTTTTTTTTCTATACACATTGAAATAAACTGTGGGCGAATAAATAAACAAAAATATTGCTCAACATTGTGACAACTAAATGTTCGGAAAATTTAAGAAACTACTACTCTAATAGATCGTTGCGTCGCCATGCGCTTTCACGACCGCTGCAATCCTGTCTGGCATTGTTTTCATTAATGATTGTAATTCATTAATCAGAGTCGAAACCTTGCCATAATTCACCCAATTTTATCTCAAATCGGTAACGGTTCTCGGAAGATTATCACACAACCCATGTTTCATTTTATGCACAATGCCTCGATAACATTAAGGTCGGGACTGTTCGAGGGCCATGAGAGGACCTTGAGGTTATTGCCCCCAAACCATTTCTTAGTGGTGTTAGCCGTATGGCATGCAGCACCCTTTTGTTGAAATATGAAATTCATATTCAGGTAAAGTGCTTTCGCCCTTGGCAAAAGGTTTTTTAAACTTTCTTGATATTTTGCCGCATTAATTGTATCTTCTTTTGCCTAAAACATTACGAACATAGTAAAATCATGAATTTAATAAAGACTTGCAAATCGACCTTATAAAAACTAAGTCCAGATTTGTGTATCCATTTTTTACAACACTCCCTAGATAAAGTCTTTACAATGTCTGCATTTCACTGTGCTGTGTTAAAGTTGTTATAGTTGATTTAAGCTGAATTTTTTGTAACGCATCTGCAAACATTCATAAATTGAATTGTGTTTGTTTTAAGCAGTTAAACTGTCACAACGCACAACCTGATATAACCGATGAATGCATCGACGAATTTAACAACATGCTCGCCCATAACATGTGTTTTAAATATGTTCACTCTAAAGAGATGCAATTTTTGTAGGTTCGTTCACACTGCAGAACCTGTAATATAGTAGGCTCATATGTTCACATTACTGGATAGTTCATATAAATGGATG
>SMLS01066691.1:0-45565 GCA_004785975.1 Popillia japonica
GAGATAGGGAATAAGAGGTTGATTTTCTCAACAGCTTTCCAGAGAAAATACTCTGTGAACTCTGTAGCTGATAAATTTTTGAAGGGAAGAGATGGGTTTGGCAATTGGAAATTTATTTTCTCGGCAGATTTCCAGAGAGAATACTTTGTGATCCTTATAGCTAGTAAGTTTTTGAAGAAGAGGGGAGGGGAGGATGGAGGGGGTAGTTAGGCAATTGGCAATTGGGGGTTTATTTTCTCGGCAACTTCAGAGAGAATACTCTGTCATTTCTGTAGCTAAAAAGATATTGAAGAAGAGAGGAGTGAGGGGCAAAGGAAGGGGAGGAGAGGGGAAAGGGTGGAGGTTGTTTAGGCAATTGGGAATTGAAGGCTTATTTTCTCGGCAGCTTTCCAGAGAGATTACTTTGTCATCTTTGTCACCTTTGTGGCCGATAAGTATTGTAAGTTATTGAAGAAGGATTTTGCGTTTCTCCGTAATCTTGTACTTTATTTGGGAGTTAAGTTTTGGTTGTATCGGTAGGTGTGGATTTCCAGACAGCAGAGAATTTTTAGAACCTCCTGCAGGGTTTTCCATTCTTGCAAATCACACGTAACACAACGTGGATCACGGCTTTAAATTTTCTGTCACAAAGTGATAGTTTATTGATTTTTGTTTAATTTCTTGCCAAATTAAGCCAACAACTAAACAATAAATGAATCACTACGCCGCTTTCGCAGCAACCTTTCTAGTCATTACTAGTTTAGTAGAATTCTTTTCTTAGGATTGTTATGTCAGTTATAAAAAGCCTGTGCGGCTATGTAGTTACAATAATATAATGCTGTTATATTTCGTTGTTGTATCTTCTTAATCTTACTGTCAAAAAAGCGTGAAAGAATCAACTGCCGGAAAAAATGCTTAATCTTCAACAATCAACGTCAGTGGACTGAAGAAATTCCTATTCTTGTATATACATACACATATATACTTATGTATCTACCTACATTGAAGTAATCCAATGTTACAGCATACATATAACGGAAGATCCTATTAGATATATGTATGTATATAATATAGAATATTGTTTTCACCTCGTCAATTATAACTGCAACATTTCCTGGAGAGCATTATGCACATTTTATAACAGATCATAATCTATTAATTTCATAATCATAACCATCATTGGCTTCCTGTCAGATGGATAGATAAAAATATGTATTTAATCTTCTAGATTCTATCACTTTCAAAGCTTATATTGGAAAGCTAACATTGTATGACAAAAACTTATACATTATAATTACGTGGTTTCTATTACACCCGCCTCTTACGTCATGGATTTGAATCGTGTTGGAATTTAATTACGATATTAGATAAAGTTATTTGAATTAGTTAATAATACCGCAATAAATTGCTGACTTACCGAGGATGGGTAGTCTGTCGCCTTTTTAAGCGATTGGATGGTTTCTATATAGGAATAATGTCAATTATATAATTACAAAAATATATTTTATCTTTGTTTAAATTAATTTTTGTGTGGTTTCAGATGGATACCATAAAGGATTCTACGGTGATTACGACGGCTCGTACGCCAACGTCGATTTAGGAAACTATTACGATCATTATTGAGGATTACAACAGAAAAGAAAGCCAGCCTGACCAAATAACATAATAATGTAACATAATCAGTTTTTAATGCTATTTTATACTGTTAAATTTTTAACGTAATATGTATATATATTAATAAATTAAGTAAATGATTTAATGTAACAGGTTTGTCTAATATAATTATAGCGTTTAGTGTCAGCTAAATGCAAATCCAAAAAAAAACAAAAATATTTAAAATTATTTTTAGAAAAAGGACTGCAAAACTGGTTTTTTAATCTTTACATCATTTCTTTATTTGACAATTTTGACAGATCTTTACCATGCTTTAGTTCGGAGATATTTGAATGACAAAATCTCAATATTATTATCAAATATTAAAGACAACAATCTATGATGAATTAATAATAGCCCAATAGGTTGTAGTGGTTTCAGTGTTGGAATGAAGTGATTTGGAAAGTTCCAAAAAATATAAGAATGTACTGCTCCGGGTAAGCCGAAAAATATGACTTCAGACTGCTGGAAGGGGAAGAGTTTCAATTTTTTTTTCTTGAAGAGGATTGATAACTAGTCTCCCACTGAAAAATATTCTCCTGTGGACTTCTCTTAGATGATTATTGAGAGTTGGGACGGCAACCTTGTTCAAGATTTTTTAGGGATTGGACACTCAAGTCTGCGCAGACCAGTTCGTCTCTTACAAAGCAGTTGCTCCAGTAATCAGTTGCCACATCTTCAGTTTATTTAAGTGGAATTCAGCCAACCTATGTATAGCAGTTAATCAATCATAAGTTAGTAATGTTATCCAGAGTAGCGACTTAACTGGGACGTGGATCCTGAACATCATTGTGGCATTGGTGTAACATGACACAGAAATATCGAACTAATTGAGCCTGTGGGGGCCTAAAATCGCCCACAAACATATTATCCTGAATGAATTTTTTGATGAACTTAATTGAACTTACTGAGCCTGATCCTTCACCTATCATTCCAATGCCCAATGGCGTCAATCTGAGTTGAAAATGGGCGAAATATAATTGCTTCAAACCCTGAGGAGGAATAGACTGTCCTAGCATCAGGAAAAACAGCTGAATTGACTTTGAGAGTATGTAGAAGATCATAGATGTAGATTAGGAGTGACGGGTCCAAAAGGGAGCTCTAAAGTTTGGTCAAAAATCATTTTAAAGTTCACAATGCCAGACAGTTTCTAACGCACGTTCTATGTCTTGCTTAAGAGAATTATGAATAGTTTTTATTATGTCAAAGAGCTTAAAGTCGGTGAAAAATTTCTCCCGGAAGCCAAATTGCTTCTGCTGGATGATATTGAATGCAAGAAGTTTTTTTTCCATTCTTTCTCAGGGTGACAGCGCCAACGATCTTCGAGAGGCATCACATGAATATTTTAGTTGAAACATTTTGTGGAAACTAACCTAAGAGATATTTGCTCAATCGCAGGATTGAATTGGTAATAAGTTCTATGTATGTATGTACATAAATAGTCCAATACCAGATTGAGCTTAGAAGTTTTGCAGTTATATCGTTGGCAATGTTGAGTTTGGATTTGCAGCCTGGCCATGTCTTCTCGTCCTGAGAAGGGGGAGGGGATGGGGTCTGGAATCTATCTTGAGAGAAAGAGAGCAGTATAGGAAAAATGTTGCTATCGAAGTTGTCTATACCACCCAGACCTCATGGTAAACATACAAAATATATCTGAACATATTTTTTCTAGATATTATAGCAACGGACTTATAACGGTTTAAAGAAAATGGCTGATTTTGAAAAACGTCTGGTATATCGGGAATTGAACAAGTTAGGTTCAATCTGTTTGGATAACTCAGACAAACCCAAAAAAAGAGATCGTAAGCTTCTGCTTACGTTTCTTGTATCTATTACCGTTTAGTCTGTACCCTATAAAAACATCGAAATCTGGTCATCCTGTACATAGATAGTCCAATACCACATTGAGCTTGGAAATTTTGCAGTTATATCGTTGGTAATGGGGTTTGGATTTGCAGCCTAGCCATGTATTCTCGTCCTGAGAAAGAGTTTCATTTCCTCTTTAGAACTGAAAGAGATGGGAGGGGGAAGAGGTTGGAATTTATCTTGACAGAAAGAGAGCAGTATAGGAAAATGTTGCTATCAAAGTCCTCCTTACCACCCAGACCTCATGGTAAACATCATTTGAAGCATGAAGCCCTTGAATGGAGCTCTTATTTTCCACATTTTGTTTTAATGCTTGAGACAACTTCCAGAGAGAGCCATCTGATGGACACAAACAGGAAATCATGTCCTGTTACTTCTTTTCTCGGAAGTTTCTAAGAGAGAGATTTTCGCCACCTTTGGTCGTTGTAGAAATCTTAAAAGATTTCTGCTAAATGTGTATTAAATAAAAGGATTTATTGATTTGATTAAAATAAAGAAAAAAATGGGTTCAAATTTGACCCGGTTAAAAATAATCTGACCTTTACAATTTCACACATGTAGTATGTCCAAATCGACTAGCACTCAAGCCTTTATCGCTTCTTAAATGCCAAATAATTACGTTATACTGGCGAGAAGAATTATAATATATCTTGTTTAACCTGAAGCAATATAGAACCTCGTGATTTAGTCCGCTGAAGCGCATGAAATTCTAAGAAAAAAAAAATGAGATTACCTCCACAATTATCTCTTTAATTGCGAAAATGTTTTCAAGATAAATACGCATTATATGTACATATATACATATGTGTATGTGTATAATTTAAAGAATAGCTTCCAATTTAACTCGCGTTTCACTTGATTGAAACATAAACAACGCAGGATATCTGACAACTTCAACCCGAATTTTACGATCAAATTAAACGTACCGGATCAGAATAAAAATCGTACGTTATACAGACACAATTCCCAGACACGTCCGAAAAGACGTATCGCAGTTTACGAGTTCGTTTATTTCGGTGACAGTTTTTACGTAACTGGTTATCTGCTTTAGCTTTTTGGAATATCGAGAGAGCTGCGTGCTCTTACAACTGTAATGTATGTAAATAGCTAAAATAACAAGGCGGTATGAATTATTTATTTTTCCTTCCATGTTTGTAATGAAGGGGAAAGTTTGGTTTAAATAAATATTTACGATATTGCATGTGTATGACATAAATAAGGTTTCTCGCACGAATATTAATTCGTCAAATATAAATTAATTTAATGTTAATACAATTTATACTTGTAACATTGTAATGCCAAACAATATATTTCATCTAAGATGTGCGAAATGCTCCTCCAAGCTTATAAAAGTCATGTGCAAGTTTGATAGATTCTAAATGCTGGGTGACTAGAAGGAAAACCACTTCTAGGAGGTAAAAACTAATGCCAAAAGAGACTGGTGCTGTTATGAAATTGGAAAACTTTAGCAGTTAACTGGAACAATAAACTGGAGCAGTAAACTGAAGAAGATTTCATGGAAGATTCCAGAAGACCAAAACAATCAAAATAATTGATCATGATAAAACTAAGATCTTCATTTACCAGTGGTCTATCCAGTCTAAAATTCCAGTAACTCTAAACACCATAACTTAATTAATTCGGGACAGGTGTTTCGATGACTGATGGGTTGTCATCCCCAACCGAATACCGATTGAAATAAAATATACAAACTAACGTCTAAATAACATCTTTTCTATAAAGGATTTACGAAATAGCAATACATTTTTACTTAAATCTGGCTTCTTAATGATGACAATCCACATGTCGTCGAAAGACGTGTCCCAAACCAATTAAAAGTTGTGCTGTTTGAAGATTTTTCGCCATTTGTGTTGTGTTTTTTCGTATGTACCTACTATAGTATTAACGCTTTATACTCCGATAATTATAGGCAGATGAAAAGGCCTGTCCTTTAATGAAAGTTCTTTATTCAAAAATGTCGAATTTTCGTCTGTCGATACAGACTTTATCAAGACAACTGTTAAAAAGCATTACAATTAACATAATAAAACAAAATGACTAAAGTGAGATTACTCACATGAATTATGAACTACTTTTGATAAGACATTATTTAAAATTAAGTGGAAACACAAAGATCTAAAATTATTAACGACAACCAAACTCTATGCAATTGAAAACGCAAAGTGGACGTTTTGCCAAGGATAAATATTAAAAACTAATCATCAAAAAACCGATGTCATGTATAATTTAAACAAAACAAAAATAGAGTAGGATACACAAAGAAAAGAAGACCAGGATAAATAGGTACAGTAAATGTCAAAAAAGTGAGGCCAAATTTTACTAAATTTTCGTACTTCCTCTTGGTTTTTAAGTTTCACATTCTCAAGTTTTGCTTTAATGCAATTTGTTGTTACAATAGCAGGTTTGGCCCCCCTTCAGTCGGACTTCCTTTTAAAAATTGCAGACTTGGGCGAAGAACTAATTTCGCTAGAGCAACCTCTAAAAGAAGTGCTTGGAAAATAATCAGTATTTTCTGTCAGTAACACAGCATTGGTTAGTATTCCATGTAGGTGTGGAAGAGTATCGGTAGTCTCTACCTCAGTTGTGGTGTCGCCATGTTTGATAATTTTCAATCCTGTCTTTGCTTTCATGGACGATAAATCATATTCTCATAGAACTCATTGATGATTCTTTTTTCCAAACACTTTCGCAGTTAAAAGCAAATAATCTTGCCAACGAAGAAAAATGCTTTTGATTGGGTCTGATCGCCGTCGAGTTCTGCAAAATAGCTTTCTAAACCAATCAGGTAACAAATGGGAGAACAACAGAAAGGTATCCCACTGCTAGAGCACGTCAGGAGAAAAGCAGGTGAACGCTCTTTTATCAGGATCGCCTAAGTTAACAAAAAAGATGCTGTCTTTCAGGACAGGGAACCTTTTAGACCACTGGCAGGATTTTTGACAGGTCTGTGCTAGAGATGGTAGTTGAAAATTTTGGATTAATTTTAAGGTTTCTTAAAACCCTCTAACAACCCAGAAGGGCAACGTTACCTATAGTCCGTTTTCGATAACAAACGAGGCATGTCATAACCTACCTAGCTATCTACATAAAACGAAATGTCCAAAAACAACTGTTCTCATTATCGAAGATATAAGGATGGAGGAACTTAATCGTTGGCGCTAATTGTATGTCGATGAGCTATCAATACATAACCTATTCGAGCAAAAATTTGGCAATAATGCGTGTCGCCATACTATGACGTGTATTGATGACGTGCCTCGTCTGTTATCCTAAACAGACTATATGTAGGTTCCACTGGTATTGGTAACAGCATTTCGTCGTGAGTGATGTAACGGTATTAATTCTGCATATACCGGAAAAGAATCATAATTATCGTTCGTAAGGACACCTTGCCATTTTGCGAATTAAAACAGAATATGCTACGATGACCAATAAGGTCTTCGAGTGTAATATTATTATACAAGTCTAATACTGATTAACATTAAAATAATTATCCTACAACATTCCTTAAATATATAAATATGACATCTTTAATCTCATATATAGCCTTGTGCCAATTACTAAGCCTTCATCTAATTGCTTTTAATGTAATGTATAACTTTGCAAGGTGTGGTTGCATCAATCAACGACAATAATATAAAATCAGTAAAGAGTGCTGCATTTATGATAATCTCTGATAGTTATTAAAATCTATGGGTGATATAATAAATTACCATTAAAACTAACATGGAAAGGGCAGTTACGCTAAAGTATCGTATTGGAAATGAATATCCTCGAGGCAGGTACTCCGTTAACGCGATCTTAACAGAATCATACTGGAGGAATGTTATATAAGAAAATGTTATCATGGAATTTTCTTGTAAGACGAACATCTTGAAAATGGAGTAGTTTCGCTAATGCTCCTTTAAGAGATTAAATCGAGTATTTAATTTCTAAATTCTCATATCAGTTTCACTATTATTATATATATACACTATTATTAATATACACATGCAGGAAACAATATCTCTTGTGTTGTTAATTAGTTGAAAGAAAACAGATCCTCGCACCGTCACAGCCAGTTATAATGATTCAGGAAATGAGCTATTTTGTTGTGTGTTTATCTCACAATTAGAGGGAATCTATGAAATGCGATGTCAGTATTTATAATTGGCGCTATCATTATAGGCACACAGCCATTGTAAATATTCTTAGTTATTTGAAGAAACATTCTTCAGTAAACAAACTAATAAATAGATGGGCTTTAAAGCAAGAGGAAGGCAGATAATAGTAAATGCGGACTATTCATCATAAAACTAGCGCTCGCTTTTTAGTGCGGCGGTACCGGGTTCGAACCCTTGCATGTTCTTTCCGAACTTGATTTTCTGTAATTTTGCATATTCCATGGCAAATTCGATACATCCTGTAATTGATGCAAGCTGTTGTGGGTATAGAAATTTTGCTGGTATATTTGACTAGGTGTTAATCATTGGCTGTAGCAAAATGGTTGGCTTTGCAACATTAGTGACTACCCCCATTATCCATCAAAGATTTTCTTTTCTATGCCAAGGATGTTCAGGCTCTGAAATACTTTCTTGTACTGTATACGAATCACGAACTGCAAAAAGAAATCATGTAGGTAGATAAAGTGCAAAAGATAAAACAATAAAGAGTAAATTTGGTGGGATATGAATGGAGGTTGGGAGAAGAATTAATTAAATTGGTATCGGAATGGAAACCAAGAGATAGGAAAAGAGGAGGTAGATTGTGGTTGGTGGCTGGAAGACGTATCCACTAGAAAATCTAGAAACAGCAGGTTTTGCAACTAGAAAAAAGGAGAAAAATAGCGATTTGTGAAATGAGAAAGAGCACATGGGATGGGAACCTATCGACCAGCCGCCTTACAAAGGTGACACTTTACGTTTCCAATATTTGTCAGAAGGAGAAGAAGAGGTGTCTACACATTCAAATTCTCAAACAGGTTTTTCTTTAAAGATCGATAGCACTAGTGGTTAGGCCACTGCGCATATTCTCCAATAATATGGTCTATCTATCATTAGCTGTTTGAAGCAAAGTGATCAACAGGCCAGTATTAGAAACTGGGAACCAGCGCCTGAACCTGTAAAAAGGCTATTACAAGGCAATTGTGGATAGATATTATGCAGAAACAACTGCAGCGGTAGTTAGACCACACAACTAGATAAGCTCACCACAGAAGAATTACTTTTTCCAAAGATGGATTATAAGACAATTGGTATTGTTTTAAAGAAAGGTAAACCACAAAGCATTTGGCCAATGTTCTTTTGCGAGATCTTTTTATATGACAGCAGTAAGTAATCCTTCAAAGATTCGCGGGCAACTCTTCCACAGTGGTTCTTGTCGTATTTTTGTGATAATCAGTCTCCACTGAAAGGAGTATGATAAAAGCTTGCACTGAGATTTGAGAACCAATTTCATCAACGAAACACATTGAACTTGGAATTTCATACATTCACGTAAGATCTAAATTTTAATTTGTTTTGTGATCTAACTTCATATGGTTTTTGGGCATTTTGACAGAATGTCAAATTCACTAATAAATCGTCTTTACACCACGAGTAACAAATGAAACTTAACCTTTGGTTTAAACTTTGGTTTCTGAAAGAAAAAAAGAACTCTTCTTGATCACTTTCTTCAAAAAATGTTTCAATTCATCAGAAATAGTCTCATCTATGAGGCTTCTGATAAAGATTCTTAACTGTTCCACTTTGCCACCCCTATTTGCAAAAAAACTGAGCCATATTACGTATTCATGTTCTGAAGCCTGGAACAGGTTAACCTCTCTTTAACAACACCATGTTAACAAAAGACCTTGGTAGATTTTGATAGGAAGATTTAATGCGCAAAATTTAACTAAACTGATAAAGAGGTTCTTTGAATGATGTTAGCTCCAAGCTCACTTAAAACAAGCCCTCTCTTACCCTTCACGTACTAAAACTTAACCTTAAAACTCCACTCGGAAAACTTAACCAACACCTACTACCCCATCGACTGTTATGCGAGAAAATAGAAAGTGGCATTAAATCCTGACAGGACCCACATATTCTTTAATACCAGAAGATGCGTTGGTATCCGAGAAAACACTAGAATAACGATTAAAGGCAACACAATCCAGAGCTTGACAGATCTCGGATTTTCCGATTTATCATGGAGATAAACATTTTCTAAACATAAAAATCTGGTTTATTACTTACAACGCAGCATAACGAAAACCAATTCGCACATATTTTTACACATTTTTCGAAACAAAGACTAATTCTTCCCACATACGCCAACATAGTATTATTACGCAAATCGCATAACGTAGACGAGGAAACCATCCTCCATAGATAGACGCAGTGTTAAATCATACATATCACGCACAAATACCAACGTATCATGAACTTTAAGACATAAATGGCATGTGAACTGAAGAATAGCCGCTGGAAATCTTCTTCTTTGCGGCGGCACTTTCTTCTATAGTTTCGCAACAATCCAGAACGTGCCTGATCGTTGCTCGAGATAGATATGCTACCATTTATTTATTATACGTTCATCGCATTAGATTTAATGGCGTACATTTCTCCAATCTAAACGTTATGCGGCCATTAAGACGATGTTCATGTCTTCTTTTTGAAGTTATAATTGCCATTTAAGTTTCGGTAATTACACCCGTGTAATGAAATCTACCTAATTACCTTGACAGGCTAGATATATTGAAGAATTTAAAATTCCCGCTTTAAATGGAGATTTCACAAAATTTGCATTCGAGAGGAATCATTTTATATTCGTTTCTATAATGTCACCAGAACGCGTTCCTACAATGACAGTTCAGAATCGCAACCTAACCTATTTCGTGAATTCCTATATTCACGCTTATTATTCATTTATTATGAATATTTGATTTGAAACGTTTTATGGCGTTTCCTTCGTGTCCGGACTAATAAAGATGATCTTTAGGGCATGCTCATCCTATTGCGCCGCAACGCGGTATAATTTCATCTCGCTAAATGCCAAATAGGTTTCATAAACTTGACATTTCGAGGTACAGGTAAGTGCGAAATCATGATGTTCTACTTATCGACTGAAGTTCCTGTTATTACCGTTTTTTCTTCTTTCGATTAATATCGTCACGCTATCTTTACTTGTTATAGGTTTCTAATACAGACGCAATCGATGTTAAATGCAATGCAATTCCGATTATATTAATAAATTTATTCCGAGTGAATTGCTCGCACTGCTAAAACGGAATTGTGAAATTCTAATAATGGAGTTTATGGGAAATTTAGATTAGATACAGGGTGTTAAACGCAATAGTCACAATGGTGTGGGGTGGTGCTCATATTTTATCCAGTCGAATTGTCATTAATGCGCTCTCCGTATGGAATATTTTGATGCTTGACAATCCATCACAGATATCTTGGAGATGTTCTAACATCTGTTGAGTAATCTCTGTAGAAAATTAGGTTTTAGTAAAACATTTACCAGTTTGAATTATTGTAAATCTTAAAACGTGAATCTAATTGAGATATTTCTGAATTCAAATGCTCAGAAGGCCAAAATTACATAAATGGGAATCTTCCTATAGGAAGAATACAAGTTCGAAAGCATTGCCTTTGTAAAGCTATCTCCTTTTAGCATCAAAAAATGAAAAAGCTTCTTTGCGATTGAAAAATAAAACTGCAGGTTACTGAGGTTACCTTCCATCTTCATATAAAGTACGGATAGTTGCCCACCTTTTTGAAATAAATTAATAAATGCGAAATTCGAAATATTTGAACAAAGTAAATTATACTAAGGTGTCGACTATATATTGAGCTATCTTTCTACAAAAAATAGTTTGTCTATACTGAATCACTGGTGAGAGGGATCATTAATTTGATAGGTATTATTTTGGCCATCTATCCCCCCGGGGTGGTTTAGTTGCCTCATGCGACGAGGATAGTCGCCCCAGATAGAAATACAGGCATGAAGTAAACATTACTGCTAAAACTTGTTTATTTAAAAGCGATAATGTATAAAACTTATATAAAGTATTATTTTTTTAGACGTTTAATTTTCTATTCGCCGCCACATTTATTACAGAAATCACCGTAAAGAGTGCAATTTTCGTGCAGCCACTTTTTACAGGACATACATTGAATCCAATCAACAGTGGATTTAGTGGTGCCATAGATTTCAAGGCACTCACTACACTGTTCATTTAGGTCATCACTATGCTGGGACAGTTCTGAATCTTCTGATTCCGAAGATGAATCAATGTCAAAATGCTTCCTGTAATCTTTTGCTTTTTCTTAGATACATAATTTTCTTGTACATTAACGAGCTGAAGGGCAGTTTCCTTAACTCTTTCTTAACTCTTTCTTTGATAATAAAAGTGTATATATTAGATTTCACCCTTATCAATATCAACCGTCGCAAGGCTTTTTTTTAAATTTATCAATAAATAATAATCAACTTGCCAATGTTGATCGCACTAAATTTTTGGGGTTATGGGTGGATGAGCTACTCAGCTGGAAAGTCCATTGTGAGAATCTCATTCCCAAACTTAATTCTTTGTGTTTTTTATTTCGCAATTTAAGATCAGTGTTGTCGCTCCAGCAGTTGTTTGGTATGTATTATGCCTATGTTTTTAGCAGGCTTAGTTATGGTATTATGTTTTGGGGTAACTCAACCTTGTTTAAGGACGTTTTTGTCTGTCAAAAACGGATTGTGCGTTGTTTACTGGGTTTAGGTGCCCTTGCTTCCTGCAGACCAGTTTTCATTTCCTACAAAATATTGACTTTACCTTCAATCTTTATTCTGGAACTAGCGCTATACGCGTATGATAATAGTTATAAGTTTCAAGTTAACAGTGACAAACATGATCATAACACTAGATATAAGGATGATTTGGCTATCCCTAGGTCTAGGTTAACACTATGTCAGCAGTCTCCACAATTTCTCGCAATTAAAGTATTTAATAAAATTCCTAAGCACTTAAAAAAGCTTCCTCGAATAAAATTTAAACGCGAAGTCCGCAATATTTTGGTCTTAAGTGGTTTTTACTCTTTTCAAGAATTTTTACAATTTAGATTTACTTAATGGTCATTTTATTATTACTACCTTACCTTTAAATGGTATTTTCTGTGTAATTAATCAACTATATCTATACATTTGTATGTAACTTATTTCTATTTGCTCTATTAACATTGTTATTACCATTCATCATTTTCTAAATTCAGCATTTCTATTATTTTTATATTATGTACTTAGGTATATTTGTATATTTATATTGTTTTTTTTTTCAACATCTGAATTCAATTTAATTGTTATTATCTTATGTTTTTTCGATTTTTTGTATGTGACTTCCCCTATGCCATGTTTTTTTTTTGGTCTTTTGGGAATAAAGTTTACTTTACTCTACTTTACTTTACTTTCCTTTTTAATGCGTTTTCTTTCCCTTTTGTTTTGTTTTCCTGTGTCTTCTTGTTCTTTTTGTTTTCTTTTTCCTGACTTTTTTTAAAGCTTTTGTAACTTTATTTTTCTTTTGATCAATCACTGTTGGACAATTTAGTACTTGTGTTACTTGTCGTTTTCTTCTATTTGGCACTTTAGTAACAATGGGAATTGGGGACAGCTGCAAAAGGTGTTGAGTCGGACTAATATTTATCAAAACTGGTTCACTTAAAGATGTGAAGGGGGAGCATTCCATAACAATGGGTATATTTTTCTTGATTAGTGCAGTTTATTGGTCTGTAGAAGATGCGCGTTCTATACTAATAAGCAGTACGAGGCATTATCTGTGAAAAACATAGGTACTTTATTTACTAAACATTTTTTTCCAGAGGGGAACCAATAAGTTTAAATCATTATTCATTAGCAGTATTAGTATGCTAAGCGTCACAATTCAGACGATCAACTGAACTATTTCTAATTTCGAAAGCAACTATCCGTACCACTTACTATCCCATTTCATCCGGATAGATGGCCTGGCCTCACTAACAAAATTGCATTATGTAATGGCTTCAATCACACCAATAAATCAAAATGTATCCATTACTTCACCCATTAATATCTATAAATCATAATAAACTTTACTTACTTTGAGTTTAACAGACCATTCAAATATATGGTGTAAAACTTTTCGGATATTTGAGAAGTAGTTCGATCTACAACGTCCTATTGCGAAAAACGTGTGCACTCTATCTACTTGCTCCTTTGTGACTGAGGTTTGGAATACAAGACGGATAGAATATAGTACTTGAAACTCTAATACAAAGAAAACTGTCTCCCATGAGAGATGCAGGTTTTTGGTTCAGTTTTAACGCAGAAAGTTCTTCGTTGGGAAGTGGAAAATTCAAACTCATTATCACACATTTTCCAACTATCTGACCTAGGAATTCGAAATGATGTATTGCAAATCGATTTAATCTCACTAAATCTTGTATCCTTTGAGGTACTAGTTTGTTTTGGCAATTTCTGGTTTTAGTATATTTACTAAGAGTTCCACAAGTAGCAGTGAATCCTTTAATCAAGTTCCAAGCGGCAGTGCTCCGCTGTTTCTGATGTGTTCGGCACAAAATCGATATAAATCCTCAGCCACCCAGTCCATCTTCTTGAGAAGATATCTCAGAGGGTCATATCCAGTGAATAAAGCCGTAATGGTACTGAAAATTTCTTTGATAGTTTTAGAATGACGCACCAGTGTAAAATCTATTGTTCAGTCAACTGGTGCAGTTGAACTTTTCCGTTGCTCTTGACAATACCGCCTTAAAGGCTGGGACTGCAATTCTTTTTTTTTGCAAGGCCATAGACAGTTTTGGCCATGCACCTTATTACTACTAACTTGCTACTAACCATCCTTTTAACAGTGTCGAGAAATTACACTTTGGCTCACTCCAAGAGTTTGACTGCAATTTTGCTGTGTTTGTCCAGATTCTAATTGACCTAATATCTAATACTTATTACTAGGGAGGTTGTTCCAAAAGTAATGCGCATCGTGTCCTGGCCGATATTGTGGTTAAATGCGAATATTACACCAATTTGTCGATTAGCAATTGGAGTGGATTCATATCTAGAGACTTGCAGAACATCAGCAGTAGTTAGGGTTGCTAATTGGAAATAGATTGGTCGCAACAAAATTTGTAATAAGTGCTCGTTCTGGTTTGACACCCTCTGTTGTGTTTGAAGACCTCATGCAGTCTCAGAATCATGATGGTGCCTTACAAGGTGTTTTCGTTATCAGTTTTGACATCTGGCCATCTTAACTGGTTCAGGTTAAATATTTTGCTACACACGATCATGACAGCATCCTGATTTGTGAGCAATGCTCGAATCAATAAGCATTTGACAGATCAGAACTAACTAATGTCTATATTGGTAGGCTAGGTTTCAGAAGGTGTGGCTGATTGAGCTTGTGATTTCGACACATTCTTAATGGCAGTTATGTTCAAGCCCAATCTCAGGCCAACACTACATACATGGGTGTTAAACAAGATTACTCCGCCAAATTATCATTTCATGTCTTCGTGTTTATACCCTAGGAACCCTGGAAGCGGACGACTAGTTTATCCCTAATGATGACATTGGAAGACATGCTCCAATTTCATCCAAAATTATCTAAGTAGAATGCAATTTTCGTGACATAATTTTATCGCCAATGGCTAAAGAGCAGCAGATAGGTTTCAGACGAAATTGAGGAGATTTTGATATTTTTAAGGAAGAGATTAGAATTCTATTCTTGGCAATTCTGGACGATTCCGTGTTATTAAAATTATTACGTATTTACCAAAATAATTTAGTGATATTTGCATAATAAATATCATGGGACATGGCACACATAGATTTTTTTCTTAAGCAACAATTTTTGTGTCTTCCATTTCGTGATACCACATATTGGCAACAGAATAATTTCTTTTGTATAATTTTCTACATCTAATTTAAGTAATCCCCATAAATATTAATACAGGATTCACACTTTCCACCGACTGGTTTACAGTTATTAAAATAGAGGCTAATTTACACGCACTTTTACCAAAAACAAACTCATACATAATACATTCCTAAACTACATAAATATAATTGTAAGAGTGCTTGAATACTCGATACATACGCATAAGTTTCAACGGTCCCACTTCCGTAGATTGAAAGTGTTTGTTCCGCTAAACTTTTAGCCTTACATACGTTACGTTGAGCGGTACTTTTATTTCTTTCTCGATGAACACAATGAAAGTAAAAGTGATATTAATCGTGGAGGTGCATCTAATACGCAACCTGAACGTAGAGTCAACGTTGGGTACGCTCTCAAGACGGCGAGGAACAAGAAAGATGTTACCGTATAAAGCGAGAATGTCTAATTATGGAACGACCAGGATCTCATATAAATCCTCCGCAATATGGGGATTTAATAATGGAGGAATGTATACCTAAAGCGAGCATTATAGTGTGTTGACCCTTACTAGTAGAAATCGATGTTGTATTATTGTAATAATAATGACGTTATATGCGGGATATTTATGCGGATTTGCAACGATGCATCGGTTGTTGTAATTGTTGGATTAAGTAAAAAAAAAAAACAAAGTAAAATCTTACTCACTGATGGATTCGCGGAACTAGCAGATAATCACGCTTGAATTTCTTGATGCATTAATATGATGTCTACACCTGCTTGGATATATCAAAACTAAACATGCGAAACAATAAATAAAAAAGCATCTCATTAATTATTCACAATTAGTGAAGAACAAAAGAAGTCATTTGATTAGGTCAACTATGAGAGATTGCTTTTAAGACAAACATATACTAAATTTAAAGGCTGAAGTAAAAAAATGTTGTTTGGGTTGTGTCATCAAAATAAAACATGCATATGTGTAGCAAATTAACCCATTACCTACATAGAATGGCTGCAATAAACTGTTTGCCACAATGCTTTATCAAAGATCTCTTCAGCTGACTCTGATTCAAATTGTCAAAAGATTATAATGAGAAATTCATTGCTTAGCTGTTCAATTTTTGTCGTACAATTCCCCAGGGATTACCCAAAGAATAAATTTTGTGGGCAAGACAACCCCTCATCTGTAACAATTGGACGCAAGAGCTCAATGTTTTTTGGCATGCTGCTTCATGGTTAGTTAAAAAATCCAGCCATAAATCTAAGTATAATACCAAGGATAACTTTTTTTAGGGGATGTAGGTAAAGACACAATTATTTTAAAACTCAATACTTTGATCATAATTTTTAAACTTTTACCTCATTGCCTTCGTTTCAGGAGCTCTGGGGTCTTCATATTTTCATCTCTGGAGAAAACGTCTGCAGCAGAATCAACCAGGGACGGAAGAAAAACCTAATTGACTAATCTGATAAAATTTGATGGCAAAATATCAGGAAGCACAAGTGAAAAATGTTGTTTGGGTTTTGTCATCAAGTTAAAATTAAGTTAAAATCTGTATATCTGTAAGATTCTGTAGACTTTTTCAGCTGGACTCTGATTCAAATTGTTAAAAGTTTAAAAGGAGACATTCATGTCTTAACTATTCAATTTGGGTCGTACAATTCTCCTGCAATTACCCAAAGACTAAGTTTTTGCCCAAAACAACCCCTCACATGTGATAAAATTGGATGCAAGGTCTAAATGTTTTTTGACATGCTCCTCCATGGTTAGTCAAAAAGTCCAGCCATAAATCTACATAAGTATAATACCAAAAACCTAGTGTTACCTACTCTTTGGGGGATGTAGGTGAGGACGCATTTTGACATTTTGTTCATAATTTCTTAACTTTTGCTTCATTGCCCAAGCTAAGCTTTCATTAAAGGAGATTTGGAGACTTTGACACAACATATTCATATCTCTGAAGTGAGTGTATGCAGCAAAATCAACTGCATCAGTTGCTTCCAATTTCGCTTAGAGATTCAGAGGCCTAGGACGATAGGCTAGGAAAAGGAAGAAAAAGATTAGAAGTAACGACCTTTGGAGGATACCTGTCGTTATATTGAATAGAAGACTGCTTTCCTAATGTTTAGGGTTGGTAGGTTATGCTGCAGAGGTAAAATTTCACAATTCTGATTGTTTTGGAATTAATGCCCACGCTTACTACCTTCAAAATCATATCATGGTACCATACCAAGACGAAAGTTCTGGTTATTTTCTAGAAAATGGTGGCTGTGTATTTCTCTTCCTTCCAATGTTTTAAAAATTTCTTCAATGAATAAAAACAACTGCAGCTCACAGGAGAATACTCCAATAAGTAACCTTCACTAAGGCTTGACGTGATCATAGACTAATTTAGTGCTGCTTTCAAGGCTAAATACATTAGCAGCCAAGTTGTTGGTTAAGGGGGTGTCAATCATCCAAAGCTCAACGCCGCATTTAGGTGTTTTATTCAAAAACGATAAGTGACACAGGAAATAAGACTAGACAGGATTAGGTACGTGTCTTTAGCGATGACGCAATTTGTTTTGAGCTTAGGGCTCATGAATGATTATTAGATCCGTTGGTTCTACACTAGATGGCTCTATAAATCTACATACAAATCTTTATTTAAATCGGTGATTATTATTATTATTAGTATTATTATTATGAATTATTATTATTATTACACTTATGTGTCTTCTGCAGTTAGCAGATAATTTCTAGCAAAAACCAGCGATTAGGTTGTTAATAAGTAGACGAATAAAGATCTCCTTCTTGAGCCTACTGAGGACATCTCCCTTTACAAAGCAAAAAATCAGAGATACATTACACAATGATGTGTGCTCATACAAGTGCCTAACTAGAGAGCACAACCTTCGTTATGTGGCTTAAATAATTGATAGAAGTTGTTACTCATGCTAATTCGTAAACTATATCAAACATGAACACCTGCTAGGCTTACATTATAGCTTCAATAGATTAAGTTAATCAATATGAAGTCCATAAATTTCTTTATCATTTTATTGAACCTGATATAATGCTCAAGTACCTATACATATACTCCCATTTCTAGTTCATGGAGAGCTATACAATTGAATCTTGAAGAAATTGATATCAACAGCAGACCAGATAATGGACCAGCTTCTCAACTTTTTAGGCAATTTGAAGGCCACGTCGATCGTTAGGTCTATATGATTTTTAACAGTTACTTTCGATCGATCCATCTGGAATAGTAATTTTGCAGTTTTATTAGTTATGATTGTCAATTTAAATCAGGTAGTTGAGTGAGGTAGAAGAGTGGCACAGTAGGAGTGTAGCGAAAAAGGACTAAACGATAAAAAGGAGGAAATTGAGTTGAGTAAAACTTTTGCCAACCATTTGCTTTTATGGAGCTCTTTTCGCTCAAATCAGACTCGATTTTTTTGCTGAAGCTATTGGAGGCACCAACGGGGTGGCTCGTTTTCTTGCCTTGTATTGGTGTAGACACTGATTCTCATATTCTTGCTAAGTGAAGATGTTATTAAGGCAATTTTATCAAAAATTGATATTCTGTATGTCTTATTATTTTGCTGCAAGCTTGCTGCAATTTTGAAAAACTACTTTTTTGAGACTTGGTTTCCATATTGCGGCTGCTATAGCTCCAGCAGTGTTTGAAAATGTGCTTCCTCCATTCTTCTTATTGTAGTTAGCCAATTGTCCACTAATAATTTGAAATTTTACTGGCAATAAACTTTAGTGATTCGTGGACAGCAGATTTATTGTGATGTAGTATGAAAGTATGATGAAGGTTGGTACCAGCTTTTTCCGTTTAAATTAAAAGGGCAATCCTTACAAACACACATTAACAACAATTTACTAGTTCACTTTCTACCACTTCAAATCATGTTTATTAATACATTACAACGATTGACTAACAGATTCAAACAGGAATGCATTTTTTTGCCTACTACACACCATTAAAATGCATTCTCAGCGGTATCTATCATTCGAGCGGCAATCTTTCACAGTCGATCTTAATATTCATAGATGACTTCAAGCTTACCACGGCAAGAGCATCAGTGCTAGCAACAGAAGAACGACGACACTAGACTACGCTAAACAGGACGGACGACCAACGGTTACAAAATATAATGTGAAGCAGTCGTGGTGCAGCTTCGAGTAACTCGCGGTTAGTATATTTGGTAACTTTAAACGATGCACACGCGGCTTTTTTAAAGGCTCTCCTCTGGATTTCACACGATCGTCGCGTTGTATACATACATACATATACAGATAGATCTGTATACCGAGTGTATGTAATATAATCGGGATTTTATATTTATCATATATTTTTGTCGTAGTTCTATATGTATAGAGGTGTGAATTTAGTAAGATAAATAGAATTAACGTTGCTGCCGTCTAGTGGATTATTTCTCTTCGAAAATATAGCTTAATAATACTTTTAAGTTTGATTGTTTGGGAGATTATCAATTGAAATTGAAACAAGAAGATGCATCGCATAAATAATTCTCTTTTATTGGTAAGTTTATGCTATTATAATTAATTGTATTGAAAAGTTTTATGTTGTGTCAAATTGTAGACATAAGTATAAGCTATAAAGTTTCCAAACATAATAAAGCAACAAATGCCAATGTAATTTGCATAATTAAAAAAGTAGGTCTTTCGGATTTTTTTTGATCGATTATCTTATTTTTCTGATATTTTTTTCACTTCTAGGTCAATTACAACAATCTAATTCGAATAAAGATCAAATTTATTTGAAAACCACAATACGCATAACATAACCGCAAAATCTGCTTTGTCTAAGCACTCTAAAGAATGACGACATAACTTTGAATATATGAAATGATATACATTAAAAAAAAATAACGGGGTCAATTTTAGAACAGATATAGAAAATTTATTATTATTATTAGTATTATTTATAATAATTTAATCACGCCTGAATTTTGTCAAATTAAGTTCTTGACTAGGTTTTTTTACCATGTTTTCCCCTTAATCCTTGAACAGAATTGTTAGAGATTGACAAAAAAATACATTGATATAAGGATCATTATTCTTATGATTATAATTTTACATTTCAAAAATATCTTAAATTGTCCACTATTTTGTAAACATAATCCTATATATTACTGAATTTCTTTTTCTGTATTAGATAATTTTGTTGAAATGCATGGCTAGTTATTTAGTTATTATTTGAAATGAATGAAATGTCAATGACGAAGTTGTAACGAAAACCAAATTATATTGTAAAGGTTTTGGAATAAATTTGATCTTTATTCGAAAAAAGATCATAAAAATACATATACTAATTATTATTTAAGCAAAACTCAAACAAATTCATCCTTTTTTCTAAACACAATTAGCTAAAACTTACTAATTTGATTTTGGAATAAGTTAATTTTCAACTCGTTCGTGTTTTATTGACCCCTAAATGGAAAGGCTTTAGAGTAATTATTTGAATTTGACAAAATTTTACGTTAAACTTTATGCTTTAAAATTTTTCAATAAATCATGTGTGGTGGTTAAATCAGGTGACTTAGATATGTGAAATCCATATGTCTCTGAACGAGAGTAGATTCAAAATCTGCAACGTTTCATCTGCAATTAATTTTGCAGATAAAACGTCACACCAAACTGTAATCTGGACAAATGTAAATGGTTTTTGAATATATAAAAAATATACAAAGTCTTCTCACATAGAAATTATTTATTTATAAATTATCTCGACATGTTTCGGTCAAATGCCATCTTCAGGAGATTCTATAAAAAATACTTTAATATTAATAAAATATTCTATAACGAACTAATTTAAAAAAGATTATTAGAAACATTTTTGGAAAAATTGATTTTTAAAGTTATAACAGTATTTACATGTCAATGGAATTTTAAAAAATTGTCAAAATTTGAAGAAATAAAGCGAACATGCCGAATCATGGCGAGATAATTTATAAATAAATAATTTCTATGTGAGAAGAACTTTGTATACTTTTTATATATTCAAATTAGTTACTCACATTTGGTCAATTATGTATACCTAAATGGCTTTTGTCTACCATCTCACAATTGTATTTTGAGAATAAACCCTGTTAATAAATTTGCGATCTGAGCTAGCTAACCTCTAACGTTTGGTTTTGCACTTGGCCTTATAAAGGGTTAAAATTCAAATAGATGGAGAAAATTCAATTAGAGGTCAAATTGTGTTGCCAATTCAACAATCCGTTTGGTAGATTAGATTAGATTAGGGTTGTGACTCCCCTTTGTCCTCGCCAGGTCCTCGCAACGACATAGCATATGAATTGGGGTTTTCTCTCTCCATTTTGCAGAATCTGGAGATAGCATCCTATATTATACATATATGTACTTATTCAGTCTACAATCACTGGTTACTAGGTCTCTAGTCAATTCAGGCCTTGATTTAAAAATTCTTTTTGTATGTCTTTGTCCTGGTGATCTTCGCCACCATTCCTTGGACTTGTTGTGTATCCATTCGCCGATGGATTTTTTAATTTGCGATTTGGTGGGGTCGAAGGCAGGGGCAGCCCTCCACGAATGACCTTGATATCTGCTTGGTAACAATTCGATGTTTTGCACTTAAAGCGTGTCGTGGAAGTGTGGCCAAATGTGACGAAAGCTTGCCTTAAATATTTTAAAACTTCTTTGCCGTGCATTAACTATTTACTGCATCAGCAGCAACAAACTGGCTTAATTGCAACTATTAATTGGGCTTAAAAACGACAGAAGAAGAATCTATTTTCAATCAAAAGATTTGATTCGTTTTGGAGTGTAAACAACTTTAATTCATTTAAATTTTGACGATAAAATAAACTGATCGATTCAGTTATTACCAGCAGCTGCATGCCCTAATATGGTGCTTTATTATACAGGATGTATTTAAAATAAAAGTAAATATTAATAAAATAATATATTTCCATTTTTCATAGTCTTTACTTTTAAGTCAAATACACCCTGTATAGTGAGTATCGTCAATAATATTACTCGTATTGCGCACCATAAATAAAACCGAACATACAGTTTCTGTACATTAACATCCTTGCTTCAAATAACACCTAACAAAAAAAAAACAAACATCGTCAACATGATTTGCACTAACGAATAAAAAACGGTAATTATAAATAAAATACTTGCACGGACATCAAGGTCAGCTTATTTTTCTTACAATTGGCGGCAATTACGTTCTTTTTAATCTTTTTTATGTAAAATTCCGATATTCTATGTAGGCATTGTGAGTGAAGAATTCTCATTGTCAGACGTGATTATATTAAAAACATTAAAAACAACTACTAGGTACATGGTATGTATACATATACTCGTTTTATTGCAGGGGAAATACTTTGGTGTACATACATAGATATACGAAATAATAGTGTCTTTTACAAAGGCAAGGAGCGTGATTTGGATGTCATATGAGCAATAAAAATAATGAGAAAGACGCAAATGTATGTGTGGTTAGTACAAATTGTATAGGACGTTGAAATATTGTACTGAACGATCCTTTAAATTTATTCTCTAGCAAGCTATGAAATTATTTTTTGAAAATATTAGGTTGTGGGGAAATTTTTTATTTTTTTCAACTGAAAGGTTTGTATGTAGTTACTTGCCAAAACGACAAAACCTAATCTTAAAAATATCATTGCCCTCCAGAGGGTAGACATATATGATCACATTGTAGATAGCCTTTAATTACTTACGAAAGCAGTAAGAGGACAAAGACTACATACATAATATAGCACCTTTTTAAAACATGCATCGAATACAACTAAAATTCTATTAGTATGTTCGCATATAATAAGATCTTGAGCAATTTTTTTCCGGAAGCCTCATTCACAAGGAAGTCATTAACGGTTCAATGTTTATTTTCTCACAATTGACGAGATGCTTGAATGCGCTTCTTATATGAAGTCGATTTTCGAAGAAAATCTTCATTCGCTCACGAATACTGCATATGGCAGACGTAATTACTCATCATTTAGTATCCTATTATGTTATTATGAGTACTACTATGTGAAATTTGAAGTAATTGGTGCTTGAAGAAGTTGTTTAGACGATATCATTAACTTGGACAATATATTTAGTTACACGCACGTTTAGTTAATTGACTATTACTGCTATGGTCTAGTAGAATTGTGATTACTGCAATAAAATATAATGAAAGCATTACTTAGGTACTTATTTGCATTTTATTTTAAGAGAAGAAAAAAATCTAACATTTGGCAGGTGACAGATCGCAAAATTAATAGCTTTCCAATTAAATATTTTGAATACAGACATAACACATGTGATTCTAACTATCTTTAGGAGATGACTTGCTCTTTCTCATTAATTTCGTTTATTCCATTGTTGAATTTGCAGTGCCACTTTCCTATGAATTATTATCGGAGAAGAAAAGCGGAAGAATTTCTTTGTATTGCGAATCTATACAGTTGAGTCATTGAGAAATTGCTCAGATATGAAGATTGCATTGTTAAGTATTGGTATGCGTGCGTAATACATAACAATAATAATATTCTTATCGTGGAACGGTGCAAGTGACCTGTCGTGAAAGTAATCTTTGCCGACATTTGTTGAGGAGGTGTTGAAAAGAGCGTTGATTGATGTTATTGTATGTCTGCATACGTTCCGCTTTATCATCTATTATAACCATATTATAACCTAATTTACGCCCATTTTGTGGTGTAACTTTAAGATTAATTGAATGTGAATTAGGGAAATATTTTGTACGCTATTTTTTTATATTGGCAGATAATATCTCGATCGTAAAATTCAGGTTTTTTCCTCAGAAAGTTTTAACGTACTGTCAAAAGAAGAACGAGAAATTATGTGATTGAACTAATGCCGCAAAATGATCATGGGATTTATTGAGAAATTGAAGTATTGTTAGGTATTAGCGAAAAAATACAGTTACATTCAATATTGCATGAAGATTTGGTCGGAAAAAAATTGTTAACATTGCATCCCACCAACTTTTATAATTGCCTAAAACAGCTTGAAAAGACATATCTGACATCGTAACTGAAAAGGAATTATGCATTTATGTATATAAGTTTGAAAACAAGTAGCTGTCAACTATAGAGGTCTTTCAAGACAACTCAAATCTAACAAAATTTTTTACGTTTACGGTTTTACGCCAGCCCTTAAAGACATACAAACATTTTCTACTAAATGCTATGAAAAATTATTACATATTTTTGATTATTATTTTTTCAGTTTGTCTGCAAATAACTAAATGCAAGTCACTTGATTTTTAAGTTTTTGCATGCACGGGCAATTGACACACGTTTGCACATCCACAGCAATAGCTGCAGTGGATAGTCTTGATAAGCAATATGTACAACTTGGGAAGCCGCTGCAGCTGTACTCGCTGTAAAAAAATACGAAAATAATAAAAAATAGGAACATAAATAGAAAAGGAAGTTGATAAGCTTAAAAAAACTTAACACCAGATGTATAGAACATTCCAATAATGATATACATAGATCGTAGAAACAACAAACAGAATTGGGTTGGCAGAATTTGAGAAATTCGTAATTCTATATGAAAAATACAGAGTACAGACTTCCCTGGGGGTCTATTAAAGATCCTTTGCTTACCTTATAATACATATATGTACGTAAATGACCTGTCATAGAATTGGTCTCATACTGGCTGAGGATTTAAAATTAGTCTATCAAAAATCAGAAAAAGCTTGATGGAAGCTAATGATGGAAGGTAAATGAATGGATATAGATAAAGCTTAAACCAACTTCTTCCCTTTACTATGCTAGAGTTAATTTTTGAGAAATTTTCGGCCAAAATTCATAAGATTTCCAATCTGCTAAAAGTACAACTTGAATTTTTGTATAGCCTTACACAGATAAAGGTCTTATAGACTGCAGAGTTAAAGGTCCCTGACCGAAACTTTAAATTTAAATCCAGGTTTCTCTTACTTGATTCGCAGTGAAGCTACAGGATTAAGAAAAATAAGAATTCAATTTTGATGCAAACTATTAAGAACTGTTTCTGGTAACGGCGTAGTAGTGTTTAAATTTGACAAGAAATTGAAAAAAACTGATCTTCTAGGGTTGGTTTTAGATGTATTCTATTGCTTCTGTAGATACCTCCTTCATCAATTTCAACTTTGTAGGATTCCGGTCGATCGTCTTTACCTAGTATTCTAGCTGGAATCCATTGTCTGGTTTTTTGTTGAACCATAACCTTTTGTCCATCTTTCAAATTTGATAATTCTCTTGCACCTTTACTTCAATATTTTTCTTGTTGACGGAGCCTCTGTTGTAGTTTTTCTCTTCCATCTTTGATTAATTTCGGTTTTAAATTGCTTTTGTTTTCTTTTAATAAGGGTCTTAATTTTCTTCCCATAAGTAATTCAGACGGAGATGGCAAGCCTAGTTTCGATGTGGTGTTATAGTCTAGTAAAGCTATTGGTGGGTCTCTATTATCTGCGATGGCTTTATTAACTAAGTTTTTCAGTGTCTGAATTGTTCTTTCCACCGTCCCATTGGATTGGGGATAATTAGGACTTGATGTATGCTTTATGTGCCATTTACATTTGTTGATATATGCAAAGTCCATGCCTATTTTTTGCCAAGGGAGTTCTGGCATTGGATGCGGTGTAATTGGTTGCTTATTATCAGCTTTCATAAATCTTAAGCATATGTTACAGTTTTCTATTACTTCTCCTATCTGCTTAGTCATACCAGGCCATTCGGATGGAGAAGCAAACATAGAAATGTTTTATTGTGATGGGTACAACCGCCTAAACGCATTACAACTATAATTTTTTTTTAATAGAGGAAATACAAAATTAATTGGACCTATAGATATTTCCTGGACATTAAACAAAATTCTATCAATTCTATCTTATAAAATAAGTTTAGTTAATTCCTATAACATTGTATACCAATACTACTATTGTTGTTTATATTTTATAATGAGAGGATTAATTGTCACTTATAAAGATTTAGTATCTATTATTTTCAGTTGAATTGTGTCGTAAATTGCAAAATAACATGGATCTTCAACTACCTGCTTCCTTTTACCGTTCTCAGCATTATTAGATACATATTGATAGATACTTTGAATGTAATGATGAAGCAATAACTTTTACTTAATTACGTTTGCAAAGGATAGATTTGAAAGGGATCATTATCGTTTGAATTTTGTCTCGGTTCATTAGTGTTTATACGTAAACATCTTGTTAAAGTAATTATATTTTTATATACAGAGATTTTTTCTGGTAATTTGCGATCAGAATCGTGCCTTTCATTATAATGATATTGTATAAAATGACCGTTACAATATATATTACATTTTTCTTTGACGTAAAGTAGCCAGTGCTTAACCTCAAATTAATAAATCGCTTATGTCTGTAATTTATATTCTCATTGAAACGTAATACTTCTCGTTGAATATAAAGAACTAGGCGTAGCTATATTTATCTAACAAAATACAGTGTTACATAATGCTTAATCTGTCACAGCGGATGGAGCAAAACAACTTTGCTTGCGAACCTGACATTGAACTTGCGTTCCTTGGACTTGCTCGCTTAAGACACATACATACGTATGAATACCAGTTTGAATATTATTTTATGTAGGTTTTTTTGTGCGAACGTGCCTGTATAGGTATACCGATATTACAATTAATATGTTGCATATATGGTGCCAAAAAAGTTTCTGCCTCAGCTGTGCGATAACAGTCTTTGTAAGTAACTGCAAAATATTTTTTAGTAACTCATTAATTTTTTATTTTGCTGTCAAAGATTTATGAGCAGTTTTGATGTAATAAACGACCTGTTGCTGCGTTATTCATCCTTGTAAGGTCTCTGGGGTCTGGCGTAACGTCATTTGCCCAATATCAAGTCTTCCTTCCATGAGTTGTAACATGTCAGCCACTAATCTCCTCACAAAATTATCATCTCTTAAAAGATTAAAATTGCCATTAGATGTCCCACTGAGAAGAAAGCCCTTGCTATTCCAATCAGGGGTAATAAAGTTCTAGTATGTCTTCACTTCTTCAGGTAGCAGACCATCAAAGCATAATCTTTTCCACTAAATCGAAATCGTAACGCTTTAGCAATTGAAATTTATGCGACCAATCATTTGACTACCTACTTTTCTGTGATATATCTGTCAGCATCATAAGAAATCTTTTGTTTCTAGAAAGAAATTCAACTGGTCAAGACCCAATTTTGAGAGCAGCTTACCTTCTTCAAAGATGGTTTTTGAAGGCAAGATAACTGGTGGAGGGTAAAAGTTTTGAGAGCAATTTTTCTGCTTGAGGGTTTGGTTTTGAATGCAGTCTAGTTAGTCAATGACTGATTTTGAAAGCAAGTCAGCCGATTGGGTTACAGGTTTTGTAAACAGTCTAACTGGTTGCAAGCTGACTTATGACAGCTGCTTAGTTGTTTATAACCTATTTTTAAAACCAGTTTCACTAATTGGGAATTGGTTTTGAAAACAATTTAGCTTCTCAAGGGCTTTTCAAAGTTAAAAAAACAGTTTCTAGTTGGCTGTAATCTTGGTTTGAAAGCAACTTAGTTGCTTAAGACCAGTTTCACCAGTTTACTTCAGGAAAGGTTTTTGAAAGCAACTTCGTCATATAAAATCATCTTTCGTAATGGATAGTGACTTGCATTCAGGAATCTGAACAAGTCCTTGTCTGTTTCCTACGTGACAGCATTTAAACCACGCTCATTTGTGCTCTGAATGAAGTAGGAATTTGTTGATTTATGGCTGTGTTGGTATATAAAGAAGATATTTTTATAAAGAATTCATTGCTCAACGACAAAAACGACTAAAAATTAAATATCTGGACTAGGATTGGGCTCCTCAAATTAGCTGCCCAAGATGTGCTATTACTCCTACTAAGAACAAGATTAGTTAGTGTGTCTTCTGTTACTTCTCCAGCAGCTCATTGAAACACATTTCTCTCTTCGTTATTTTAAGTGCCAATTACACTATTATCATATCCGCTAATTCTTCTGTGGTGTAAGCATATGAGTTTAACACATTAAACACATTGATGATAATTTTCTTTAAAAGGTCACATTTACATTACAGTGCTGACTCCACTTACGGATTTATTGCTTTTTACACTATAAATAAATGCCATTTAAATCGCATTCATTTACGATAGTAATGTTACAAATAAAGCCAGGAAAGTTGTAGTTCTGGTTGTTTTATTTTGTAAACACGATTTAGTATTATCCTTACGCATTATCATTTCGGATTAAAAATTGCGAATTAGAACAATAACGCATTGTTTTGTGCTACTATTAAAATGGACTAGATTTACGCACTAATTGTTAAGAAGAAGAATTTTTAAGCCTTACGTACAACGCTTACTTCGTAATACTTAATTATTTAAGGAAGCTTGGTTACAGTGGACAATTTTATTGTAACAATAACGCCAATTAGATTTAATGAGGCTTTCAGCATTTTGCTATCTATCTTTTACATCACCCGTTATTCAAATTAGACCGCACGTGCTGTACATATCTGATTTGAGCTGGATATTTACTTATTTCAAGGCTTCTAATAATAAATCTGAATACAATAGGAGCTGATTCAGGTTTTGTAATATTATCATATTTAATTTAATATGTATGTATTTCTTTTAAAATGTAAATATTACATACTTCCTTATTAAATATCCGAACATTCTGGTGAAGAAAGCCGCAAATAAGTTTTTGCTTAAATTATACTCATAACATTTCTTTGAAACGCATAAAATTGCATCAAAAGAAAAATGTCGGCGGTTGACATTCCCCGAATAAAAAAGTTCTTAAAACGTTCGAACTTACGAGATAGAATCTGGTTAATCTGTCTACCATATTCGTTTACTTTCCCGGAAGTGATGGTGCAACAATGTAAGTAATAGTGGAGTAGTCTTAACTTATATCACGATTCAGAGGATTGCCTTTTCTACATATAGAGAACATCAAAGTCAATGTTACTGCATTATTATATATAATTATATAGTGCGGTTGGTAGGACCAATTAAGGCGATTCAGTCCTCGTAAATTGATACCCCTTTTTTGTACTTAATAAGTTATAAATATGAATTACAAAGTAGTGGTTTTAATTACGTAGGTACCTATCTGTTGTTTTATAATGTAGACAAGTATGACATTTTGTTCCTTTCATGAGGAAATCTAAAATGAAATATATGTGCATAAATAGAAGTATTTTTAAAAATTATCTCCTCTAAGAATATATGGCCAGCACTGCTTCAATTAGAGCATCTGACATCACCTTCAACAGTTTTAGAATTAGACAATAACCTCTCGGTCCTCGCCCTGCTAGATTGCTAATCGAGCTAATCGAGACTCTGAGACTGTTTGTCAATTCAATCTTTCAATTTTGGTGCTTCCTTTCGGACAATAGTTTGCTGCGGTTTTCAAAACTCAAACTGCAGAAAGCCAAAATATTCAGTTCTCCTAACAATCTGACAGACAATATAATGACTTTCGGTCTGTCCTGGAAAAACGTGTGCAAACTATCAACGACTGATTTATTGTTAGACATACCAGAGATGTATGATGGGCTTCTGTCCAAAATAGTTACGGGAGGGGGTGAAGGGTGTTTGGTGGTGTTCGGACTTGACATCGAGTCAAAGCTAGAGCTCGCTATTTTGCAATAATCAAAATGTCAATTTTCACACTATAAACATTTAGGTTAGAAAATTTGACATTAAGCTCTGAACTGTCATTCGAAAAAAATATGTCAAATTGACAACTTCAAAATATCTTTACAATCATGTACAATGATTGCGGGTATGTAATAACTAGATAGTCCGCCAAACTCTTCGAGTTTAAACCAGCATACCACCACACCACTGACCAGCTAGCTCAATTGACCATTTATTCTATTGGTCTAAACCTCCATCACAGTTTTTACATGTATGAAACACTGCTCGTGCTAATCGAGATTCTGAGATAGTTTGTCAATTTAGATGTTGACTTATTGTGCCAGCAGCTATTTTTATGATCAGTATCATCAGTATTACCGTATTACTCAGACAATGAAAAGAGTCTTTCAATTTTGGCGTTTTCTTTCGGACTATGCTTGTTGTGGTCTTCAAAACTCAAATGCAGAAAGTCAAAATTTTCTCTTCTCCTAAAAATTCTGTCTGTCCCGCAGAAGCATCAGAATAACAGTGGAACAACTATCGGAGGTCACCACATAAAATTTTCATTCTATATGTAACGTTACTATGAACGACTAACATAGACATATCAATCATTCACCAGTCAGTCACCTCTGGGCTTCTGTCCAAATTTATAATCCGCGCCTTGAGCTCGCTATTTTGACATAAATGCCGCAACAAATTAAAATGTCAATTTCAGTAAATTTTCAAACTATAAATATTTAGATTAGAAAATTTGACATTAAGCTCTAAACTGTCATTCTTAAAAAATATGTCAAATCGAGAAGTTGAGAATATCTTCACAATAATTTCAGTTATTTAATATCTAGATAGTCTACCAAACCATTCGAGTTTGGACCAGTTAGCCACCGACCAGCTAAGCCCAACTATTCTGTTGATCTAAACCTCCGCTATTGTTTTTAAATGTGTGAAACACTGCTCGGGATACGCCCTCGCTCCACCACCGTACATTACCTGCAATTGTTTTAAACTTAACGTTTGTTGATAGTAAAACCTTTCTTGAAATTCTTCTTTCCTTATTTTTTTTTTAATATTTATTCATTTTAAAACAGATCACCCTACAAAATTATGTTTTAACCATAACTGGGATTTGGTGAAGCTGGAATTCCTTTCGGAATCGGTTTCGTTAAAACGAAATCGTGGACAAGTTAAAACTTGTCCACGATTTCGTTCGGCACAGTTTCCTCTTCGGGACATTACTTCACTATTTTGAATAGCAGATAAATGACGGAAAATATTGGAAAAAAAGATTACCGTACGGTTGAATATTGGCAAGACAGTCTCCGGCCAAATAAGTAGTGGCTACCTAAACTACACACCAAAGGTATTTATGAAGTTCAATGCAATTTGGGCGAAATTTACATTGGACAATCAGGAAAGAGCACCTTGTGCAGAACCAAGGACGATTATGAAAAATCTGAGTAACTTTAACCGGGAGGATCAGCACAAAGTGAATCTGATGTCTGGCAGCTGATAGAATCTTCAGCGAAACGTCAAGTRATAATTTGTCCACACGACAATAACCGAAAGACTTCAACGCAATAAACAACGGTCGTGAAAATCTATTCTCAACAATTGCGGCTTCATTTCCAATTTCTTGAAAGCTTTCTGCGTCTGCCAAGTCGTGTAGCAGACTCTTTTAAGTTTATCTCACAAGGAGAACAACAAGGTTGTCCGACTGGGAATTTGATGGGTCTTAACACCCTAGTTTTTCAAAAAAAATCAACGTTGTTGTGCGGGTTGTTTTTATACTTTTAACGTTGGTCTCCATATAAGCAAGCGTGTGTAGCGCTGTGGACTGGATCTACCTGACTGGATTACCATGATGAAACACATCATTTATGAATAATTTTCATGAAATATAACTCTTAATATTGTGCATAATATGATTGAAATGAAAATCCATTGGCAGGAATAGAACGCGAGCCACCAGGGGGTGGTTGGCGTAGATCCAATCCAGGGAGAAAAATGTAGAAATTGCTCTCCAAGTAAAGTGGGAAAAAAATATTCAAGAATTATTTCACAATTTGATTCACCCTCTATCTACTTGATGTCAAATCGGTTTTGCATCCGTTTTGAATACGTTGAAATGAAGTAATAATGATACTAACATTGCAGTTAAGCTGACGATTTATATATTTCCTTGCATTTGTGTTAAATCTCATTAACATATATGCATATTTACATACAATCGTGTACGTTTCTACGATTTAAAAACCAACCTACGGTTCTATTTCAATATAAAATAACCATATTTTATCTTTAAGTAACCTGTTCATTTTATAATAGTCTTTAATCCTAATATATACATAAGTATGTATATCTACTACATATGAAATTGTTACGCTTGAATTACTGCTATGAAGTCTTTCGTGGAATGTATGTGCAAGTGCGTCTGATGTAAAAATATCTTGCACAATAAATGCAATCCTAACTCGTCTCGTAGCATTGGTAATAGATTTACAGCTGCTTCATTTCTTGCGCTTCTACACCGAATATTACGCAACGGATGAAGCTCTAATTTAAACGCTATTAAAAATTTCGTAAAAGGTTCAATTTAATTGGCGACGTAAACAAATAAGCACTAGGACTAACAGCAGGTGAGTTACAAGATCTTTCCCGCCATTTTCATGAAGTACAGATTTATGCTGTTTATGAAGGTATAAGGTACATTCTCCAAATCACTCTTATAAATTTGGTCCGAGGTCGCTGTGATGCACGTTCTGCGAACATCTTCGGATAAATTGTCGAAGGTTTCTCTCCTCATCTTAAATTACTCTTGCGATTACCATATAGAGTGTAACCAGTGGAGACTGTCTTCATGCCTGCCAGCGGCGTAAAGATGCGAACCAAGGTCTTCTTGTAATTTATGTCTGTACATACCTGTGTATGTATGTATTACCGAGCATTTATTTATGCATGATGTACGATAGGATGATGTAGATACGAGCTGAGAGTAACGTAATAGTTGAGTCGTCTTGCGTGTTACTCGCAATACAGAGTCGTATTCAGGATAAAAATTTAAAAATATATATTACGTCACACACAAACGAACAATGATACGACTCCAACTGAAAAAACAACAGACGAGACAGCAGGTGATTACGCGTAAGAAAAGCTTCGCACATACGAAATAAGTTGCGTAAAATTGTTTACGCATGTATGTACATACATACATATGTGTAGATGTAAGATTACCATAAATCCGCACTTCCTAGATTTACACCATAGTGTGTTACAATGCACCGCTTAGAAAATATGGAATTTGTTGACAGGAGAAATTGCCATAAGCGTATTGAATATCGCGAACTTGTGCAACAACCATGTATTCCTGCTTTTATGAAATCGGCAATCAATACCGTCTCGCAATATAATGTATCTGTTCCATACATAATGTATATATTATAAAATACATATACATAAGCTAATATTCGAGGAACGGGTTTATGTAATGCGCTAGATGAGGTTGCTTCTTTGTTGTTTTCACGTTATTTATTTGTGTGTATCAATACGAAACTCGGTAATGTTTAAGCTTAATAAAGAAAACGTGACTGAGCTCTATCGATGGGTACCTATTGATGTTACATAAAAGCTTGCCGATTGGTGAAAACACCACGCGATACAGAAGAATGGAAACGTAATGTAATCATGTATACATAATTTGAGAGCAACAATGTAACTTGCAACGGAATGTGTACAACTTGTATTAATAGATGGGTACATTCTGGCGATTACTATACACAGAAATATGTGTGCCTTGAGCTAATAGGTTCCATCCTTGAATTCTAGACCCTAGTACCCAAGGAGCATATCATACAAGAGTGACGCATTCCACGCTAAAAATTAGACCCCTACGCGAACGCCGCCCGCAGTCATATGGTAAACTAAATTTGTAAACAACGGCGATGGCGGCACTTTTAAATTAGTACAATGCTTTTTTTGGTTCTAAATATACTCTAAATACGTGTTTCGATCTTGTTTGATCTCATCAGTGCGATATATCTATAAATATAGAAATCACAGACACGTATTTACGTGTATAAATAAAAATAAATTCTGGTAAAAAATAAAGTTAAACTCTAACAAATATCATCATGAAATTTCCTAATAATTAAACTCATAGATATATTTAACAGCTGTTCTTGAACCAAAGTTTGATGATCTGAATTAACACAAGCATACCATGAAAAGCTAACCTTCCGCAAAGTTAACAACATTTTCTTCTGAATAGAATTTACATGACCAAATGATATTAGCAAGACAACCATCCTATCGTAAATGTTATTAACATATAATAGTTACCAAACTAAAAATGGGATAAAGGAGATTATTTGGATCACCAAATTCCTTAAACATTTTAAATGTATGATGAGGTTCTACGTTAGCAGAGAATAAAGAAGATTTACAAACCTCACAATTGGGTAAATTAAGTTTTTTTAGGAAGAATCCACAGACATAGGTGACACCTTGATAATTAAAATCAATTTCTTCATTAATCGGAAGCAGATGAAGCTTCTAGTTCGTTCTTATACAATGCACAAGTTGTAGCACTTTTAGGTTCAATAGAAATCATAACAGATTGCAGATTACTTAAGATATTCCCACTATCCTCCTCACAATTGAACTCGATAGAATGAGAAGACACTAAATTATTTAGAATACAAGTTTTAAAATTGGCAATGAACTAATGACAACTCGGATTTGTATTAAGACCACCACACTGACGTATGACACCGACACCAAATTACTATAACAATTAATAAAATAAAACAACAATTGATAATAACAAAACTTACCCGGAACCCCGGAACTTGTGCTTCTTTTGTTCATAACCTCACCTTACTCTACTACAATTTGTAATCACTACGTCATCATGATTTGCATTTGTATTGATTTTTATTGTGTTCTCAATATTGTACACCGTTGCCATGTCACTTCCTCTTATAGTTAATCATAATTATTGATAGATTTCTTAATGATAAGAGCAACAAAAAGATTTTTTAGTGAAAATATCGCTATAAACTGGCTCATATTTTATATCAAAACCTCTTTTGATGTTTGATTATAATTGCTTTAAATATAAAGCCTACAAAGACTTGGCAACCATACTATATTTAGTTTACCATATTCCTCGAAGAGGCGCGCACATCTTGCGCGAAATTTCAAATTTGAAAGAAACCACCGTGCTAGTACCTATGTATTTCTGCTTATGTTTTGACAAATTCAGACCCCGAATAAGGTCATTTAATTCTGGATGATTTAAGCTTAATTCACACATATAGCGTCATACATGGAGCGTGCACAGACCGTGTCATTCATTTCTATGGTACTCTGCACCGACTAGACTACGATCGTGTCGTCTTCGATCACTTTGACGAGCAACTTTTGACAGCTCGAAACGAACACAGTCGATGAAGGATACTATAGGTGTGAATTACAACAAACTGTCAAAGGTCGCCTTAGAATCGTCGTAGGACTGGTGCTAACGTAATCACTTCAATACTTCGCCAATTTCGTATTATAATTTTTGGCTGAATTATCTGCTGCAAGTTGTAACATAGTTGTTGACCAGATCATCTCTTAACTTGTATAAAATGGTGTGTAATTCGTCCGGCGGTCTCCATAACTTATGAACCCAATATTTCCCTTCTTTCTTTTCACCCTCAAGCACCATATATCCTGCACAAGCAATAATTACGTTTTCCCCGTCTGAATCCATCTTATCTAAGTTAAATTCACTATGGTACTAAGAGTTGCTGGTCGTCCTTTCGCAACACGACACGATCGGCGCATGGCCGATGCACAGCCGCACATATGTGAATTTCCACAGCCTCATCGTGACCCAACACGGTCCGTGCACGGTCCATGCTTGGAACACCTAACAACTCTGGCAAAACACAACAAAGTCACTTTGGTGTGGGTGCCGGGGCATAAAGGCATACCAGGGAATGAAGTCGCAAACAAGCTCGCAAGAGGAGGCTCTGCAACTCAATTCACTGCATCGGAACCGGGTCTGGCGATAACTAAGACTGCAATACGTGGTGCAGTAACTGAGTGGATTACAAAAGCACACCAGGTACACTGGAACAATGTTGAAAGGCCGTTACGCAGCAAACGGATGAAGAGGAAGCCATTCCAGCAGTTAGCAGCGGATGTGCTGGCTCTTAACCGAGTACAGCTTAGAACAGTGACGAGCCTGTTAACAGGACACGGCTGTCTAAGGGAATATCTGCATATAATTAGAATCTTTAAAGATGAACGTATCTGCCGATTATGCAATGAGGAGGAGGAAACAGCCTACCACATGGTATTTGAATGCGCTGCATTGGTACAACGGAGACAGTCACTTTTGGAACAAACTAATCAACCAACAGGTCTACCGGAAAGAGATAATAATAATAATAATATAGGTCTTGGCACTGGAAAGACTTCTAGATGAGGAATTGGTCGAGTAACAAAAGACACACCAGCGTAACTAATCTTGGTTTCATTTTGGTTGGGTGATCAGAATGTTTTTGTGCGACTATAATAAAACCTGTATTTAAGGAAGGGGATGAAAAGGATATTAACAATCACAAACCAATTGCTTTAATCTCAGTGATTGCAAAAATCATAGAAAGAACTATCTTGAGGAGAATGATGGAATTTACTGACTCCTGTAAAATTTTAACAACTTGGCAAAATGCTTACATTCGCGGTAGATCTACAACAAGAGCCATATTTATGACCATTGATAAAATCACACAAATGCTGTCTGAAAAGAAGGCGGTGGCAGGAGTGTTTTCGGACCTATCGAAAGCTTTTAATAGTGTTGACCACAACATCCTTCTGAAAAAATTAGAAATATGTACTGTCCAATAGAGTGCAGCGAGTAGTAGCTGAGTACGAAAATAAGGAAATTAGTTCCGACTGGATAGAAGTAGCATGCGGGATCCCTCAAGGATCAATTCTGGGACCTTTCCTTTTTCTACTCTATATAAACGATTTACCACAGGTTAACGAACATTTTATTAATATGTTTGCGGACGATACGTCGGTCATTATTGCCGAGTACAATAATGCCTTATTACACGATTCACTAGTAAGTACCATAGAAAAGATAAATAATTGGTTTGAAAATAACAACCTAAAACTGAATGACAAGACAAATTTAATAAAGTTCTTCTTGCAAAAAAGGAAGGATATGGAGATAAATTATAATAACGTTAATCATTGATTGAACATGCAAAAGTAAAAAATCAGACAAACGATTAGTTTGTTTTTACTGTTTGACCAGTCCCTCAATTAGTTTCAGAATCAGCATGAAAAAAAACTTTAATCACACCTAATGGTGTATGAGAAAAACAAACAGATCTATCGCAATTTTTTTTGGAAAGTTGATTGATGTGAACCAATCCCGTTCAGTGTAGAGCATGTGGGATATAACAACAAAATATTCTACAAGAGTCGATGATGTTGTCTTCTAAAGAACATGTTTTGCAATTGCTGGCAGATATTTTTCCTACCCAGTTAAAGTTAAACGAAAAAATATCCAATCCACAAGAAAGATAGTACATAGGGCATTACCAATTAGAATTCTGTTTTAGTACCTACCAACAGTCTTGACGAAAACTATTGCAAGCATTACAATTTTTTCCAACAATCAATCTGGAACTTAGTTCTAACACCATCAGATCAAAATTAGTCGATTAGTGGAGTTAACATTTTAGCCTAGACATGGCTGTTCAAACATATTCGCATATCTTTGGCAGATTTTAAAAGATGTTGAAATTGTACATCTGATAGCTAAATAAAGGACATGGTTTAGATTTTACAATATTTGCAAAAATTTTAATGTGGCGGTTATGTAACCATTTGTCTTCTGTAGGTCGTTATAGATCTTATTCTTTGCTTGTTTGCTTTGTACAGGTTTAATTCAATAAATTGTATTTGTTTCGGTATAGTGGCTGTTAGAATGTTATCAAGAATCCGAATAACTTAAACAAAAATTGTATTCCAGTCGAATCATTCACTATCAAAAATAGTAATTGCTACATAAGCAATACAACTTAAGAAGCTGCTGCAGCTAACACCCACCTCATGACGTGATACTAACCCTGTGTGCCATCTATTGGAGTAGAGTTTAATTGGAGTAATCTTAGAACACTAACCATCATGTGCATATAGAAAAGTTGTAGTGCATTCAATGTAATTGCGATCTTATTGAAAGTTTTGTGAAAATTTGCCTGAACTGTTGTGAGTTTTTGCATGATTAAAATAGTTGACACAGTCCAAGATTACCTAAAAATTGGTGAAAATTCATCCCACATGCTTAGTTCAGCAGCATTTGAATGACCAAGAACCGCCCATATAATTGCTTGCATATCTTGTTTGTTTTGGATGATCATATGCATTGGAAACTAATTACAACTAAATTAAAGCAAAATCTGAAAATCAGAACAAATTGTAGGAATGATAATATTTAGGAGCCTGTAAAGGTCAAAATTATGTGTGAAATGTTGAGTATATGTTGCTAAATCACAAGACAACTAGTCTAAACCGTCTAGCACTGTTACAAAAGAAACCAACACCAGAAATGCGTTAACCTCCTTATTTAAAGGTTAATTTAAGAAAAAATCAAAAACGAGTTCATTCTATATAAGTATACTCACATATCACATATGTACATATACATAAAGTAAAGGTTACTAAAACAGTTCATTACATTTACAGCTGTTATTATCAATAACATCTTAATTTAACTAATTTACCGTTAAAATATCTCTCTAATATAATCAATTTAAGTAAATAGCGCTCTTAAATCTCGAAATAGCTTTTAAAATGATTTCATTCACGCGGATTAAAGGACACTACTATGTATTAGGAACTTGTATTCTAAATTCTTATTTACCAATGCGCGCATTTCTCAATCTCAATCTCTTAATCCGTTACCGTTTACTTCGTTTGTCAAATGTCAATGTTATAATTATGTAGCCCACGTATGTATGTATATACCAAAGTAATTGGAATTGCTTAAGACACGAATGCCTAGGATGGATTTTCGAAGTTAGTACAATTATTCCAATCCAGATTTTTATTTAATTGCAGCTGTTTAAGCCGAATTTGGTCAAAATTCGAGGTCATCTCCTAATATCTATTATTCACACTACCCAAACTTAAATAACACAATTTTTAAAGAAAGCAATCGTTTCGAAATCGAATCGATTTACAAGATTTTATTGCTGGTATAAATAGATATAATTAACACGTTTCGGATTTTAAAGATTAAAATCTAGGTATAGGTACGTTTTTCTTTTTTTTTTTTTAGAGATTATCAAGGACGTCAATAGCAAGATTCGTTTTCGTGTACGTGTTGTTATTGTGTAAGAGTAATAATCAATGAGACGCGAAGAAATTAAAAAGTAAAAAATGCATTCTTTATGGTAGCCTAGGGTCTTGTAGTTAACCAAGGTCAACTCGTCTATAAATCGCTTAGTGCGGAACTTGTATTCTTCTAATGTTAAAATTAATTGCTGTTTAACACTTAGTCGATCTAAAAGAAATCGTATTACCTGTATAGGCAATGGATAGGGTGATACCTTGCTTGTTACCATAATTAATAGAAATGGTAGTTGCTTTAAATCTAAGGTAATAAGATCAATGGTGTTAGATTTATTATTAAGAAGAGATGTTTATGAGAGCTGACTAATATAGTTCAGTTATGGCGTCTCCGTTTACAAGTGTTAAGCGTAACAGAGTTCTATCTAGAGTTCGAAGCCGTTAAAATTATCACCATGTTAGTGACTTTGACAGGGATAGAATAGTTGCTTATCGAGATGTTGGTTCGTCCTATTGCGAAATTGGCTGTCGTGTTAATTGTACTGCAATGACTGTAATGCGTGTGTGTCTTCTGTGGGCAGCAGAAGGTAGAGGAACACAAAGAAGACCAACGTGTCCAATCGCTGACCAATTGTTTGTAGAAGAAGGTAGACTATATCACCAAATTCGAGCCTTTGGACTTTTATCATACCGTCCACGATTAGTGCTGAGAACAGCATAATTGGGCATTATGTTGATGACGTCCTACAAAGCACTTTAGTACCTTATCTAGATGGCCGTCCATACGTCCTTTTTCAGCAAGACAATGCAGTCCCTATATTGCTCGTAGAACAATAGATTCCCTCCAAGAACCAGGCTTTAATGTTCTGCCGCGGCTATCCCTTTCCTAGGATTTAAAATCCATCGAATATGTGTGAGATATCATGGGGAGGAGACTGTCCACTTTGCACCATCCCCCACAAACTTCGACCAAGTTAATCAAGGTGCCACAGGTAGATATCTCATTTTGTCGATAACTGGGTGTAACACTTCTAATGTCACTGAGTATATTTAACATATCCACACAAATATTTTCTCACAATATAACTGCTACTTTAATTTGGAATACATTAGAGATTCACAACAACATCGTTTAAATAATCGTCCTTAATAGGTTTCTAAAGGTTACAACCATAACTTTCACCGTTTAGCTGACTCTCCAAAGGCGATACCTTTTAATAACTCTCAGTTTCGTTATATGTAGTTATAGTTTTATGGAACAACTTCTCAGATAATTCTAATAAAATGGAACATAAAAATTAACCTGTGAGATTTCGGTGAAGGTTGAATTTCTAGGATGAAAGTGACATATTTTCTAAAAATCTAAATCAATATTTTTAATGCAATTATCTCGTTTAATTTGTCAACCTTTCTTTTCAAGATCGATACAACAAATTACATTCATATTTTATTATTATACAATTATACCGTATTAATCTCATTAAACTATTACAAAGTAATTTCATTCACAACGAACATGCATGTATGTATATACCTAGTTAATAATTGCTACTTGTAGAATTAAAAAGAAGTGTTTAATAAGGCGGCATACTATTCGATATAATTTTTATTGAAAATATTATTTACATTACTCAAGCTGATAATTTTGCATTTTATGCATATTTGTGTCTAGTTCCCACGGATTCGATTAGATATTTCCTATATATGGTATTTTTTGATATAACAGTTATTTGTGTTTGACAGTTTAAACTAAAAAAATCTTATATAATATGTAATCATAATTATGCATCTGTCTGTTATTTATGGAAAGGTTAAGTTATAAAAGTAAAAATATAAAAATCGTTTACGTAAGGCTTTAAAATTTGTGTCAATAATATAAAGCCGTTGTTTACACACTTGTTACAGTTTATTGGCTATATATGCATGTGAAACGGGTTGATCTTGAACTGCATCTGTTATTAAAATGTAAAGAACCTTGTTTTACATTTCATTTGACACTTTAGTGAAGTTTATTTTCAAAATAAAGTGGTTAAATCTCGTTCTGAATTTGCAATTTTCCATGTGTTATATAACTAAAATAGAAAAGAAGCTGGGAATCGTATCTTCTAACTAATTAGAGAAAATATGTTACAGATGCATAGCAGATGTTCGCAGTTTGTCTGTGTAATTAATTACATCACGTTGGATTAATGTGTTATTGTTGTAAATTTATGTAAAATCGTCTGTAACATTATTGTAACATATGTGAGAGAATCTGGAATTATCCGACGCTATCTGGTCCCCGATTTGAAGCTTTATTTATTGAAGATTGTCTTTAACGGACTTTTGTTTGTTGAAGTTTGGGTCATCTCAATTTCTTTTATTGTGGAAATTTTACATTACAAGATCGAAACGTTCTAGATTTTACTTTGCTGGTTAAATCTAGGTTGTTGTACCAAAAATTGGTCAGGCTCATCTTCAATGACAGCTGCTTTATTGTAAACCTCGTCGGGTAACATGGCAATTTGGTTGACCGCTTGAAGTAACTGTGCTGTTGCTATTGAACCTCTCGCAATCAATGACATAGAGTAACTTGCTCGTTTTTTAGATTGAGCGTTGGAATTGCTTGGCACCATTTCCAAATCCCATTCTTTTTTATTACGGTGTGGTTTTTGTTCTACTATATTTAATAGAGTTACATCTTCAGATAATCTGTGCTTTCTTGGTGGTGTAGAAATATTCATCCCAGTAGTTGAAGGTTGATCAAGTATGCCACTACACGATCTCCTCTTTGATCATCTGAACTAATGCTTGGAACATTTTCAGATTCAATAGGTACTGTGCTTTTCTCAATAGTAGCAATTGAAGATCTTTGCAAAGAAAGTATCTGCACAGCTGTTTTTTTAGAAATACATGTTAGTCGCACAATTTTCTAGAGGAAAGTGGATAAGGACACCAATATGATCGATAGATAAATACATATAGGGTAAAGCAGGGTGATATGGTGAAGAAAAGAAGTTGAGTCGTGTAGAAGACTAGAGAGAATACTATCCTTTCAACAGTGCCATATCCTCTTCAAAGCATTACAAAACTTAAACAAAAATTAATATTAACTTTCAACAAATTCACCATTTCACCCATACCTACGGGTGAAATGGCGAATGCACTGTGGGTGAAATGGTGAACTTACTTCTCCTGCTTTTTACCACATTTATGTACACACGCATTCATATTTTGAGTAGTCTTTGTGCAGCCAAAGTTGGCAGCTAAGATATTTGATCCAATCCACGTTTCTTTTAGTGCAACTGTGCAGTTCACCGCACCCTACACAACAACACCCGTCATCGTCTACGTCGTCATCATCGTCTTCTAAGTGGATATCCAGTGATGAAGCGGATTCGGTGTCAGTGGTAGATACTTTTCGTTTCTTAGGTTGTTTGTTTTTGTTATTAGCTTTGGTTATGGCTTTTCCATTGACCTTTTTTTAGCATTTGCTCCGCTCTTAACTGACTTATTTCTTTTGTTTTGTCGTTTTCTGTTTCGTAGGTTGTTTTCTGGAGAATTCAAAACTTCAGCTACAGCTCATTGACAAAACCTAGTTCAGATGCAAATAAATGCTTTACGCGTAAGTAAAGTCCACCGTATCTCCTATGCCCGAGGTCAGCATTTCTCCCATTTTCCATGGGTGAAACGGTGAATACCACGGCAAGAAGTTCAGACTATCAAAGGCAATGTAACATATTCTTTCTATGCTATGTAACATATAAGTAGTCTAAGAAGGCAGACTATGTCAAAAAATACCTCGCGGACTACTCTAACTGAAGCGACATCTACAAAAGCATGCATCATATAAAAATTATTTAGCATCGGAAACAGTTAGATGGACATGACTTACGATTTTTAAAGCTGGCTGGTTTTTGTCACGTGCACGATGAACTTATGATTATAAACTGTCGGCGAGACATCTGCGTACCCGAAAAAGAAATAGAGCTATTCACCATATCACCCGAGTCACCATAGCAGCCTGCTTTACGCTATACGGCTATTCCTTCATTAAATAAAATAAATTAAATTTAGAGGGCTGCGAAAATCTGTGTCTTCTCCCACATCTTCTGTACAGCATCATCTTAAATAAAATATATATCTATAAGTTTGTTTAATTATTTTATAATTATTTTACTCTTACATTTAATAACAGTAAACTCGCTAAATCGAATAAATGAAAAAAATAACGATTGATAATAATAACTAAAGCACTGATGAAAATCAATCACAGAATAAAGGACAAGCTAAACAATCCCAACACGCAAGAAATACGGCTAGAATAAGAACTTTAAGAATAACAAAAACAACGGTGGAAAACGTGAAACGCAAAGCATATTCTTATCTTGTATATAGTTGGTTGGAGTTGCCAATGCGCCCTCTGGTGAAATGTTCAAAGTCGGCACATTTTCCATCTCTTTCTAACAATTTGCATACAGAAGGTGCCGTGACAGTCGCAACAGATCTTGAACCATTTGACAGTGCAAAAGATCAGAAAACCAATTATTTTGGCAGACAGTTTAAGTACATCTCTGAAAACTGCTAGCCGCTAGGATGGCTAGTAATAGTAAAACTACTGTTACTGGAACTTGCTAGAAAGTCCAGCAAAAATCCGTCTTTGGTCGGCCGCTCATTAACCGGGAGCACGGATGTTATAGAAAGAGGGCGCCACCTGCGGCCAACAGCAAGGAACCAGGGTCAGCAATAATAATACCACTACCACAATAAGTATTTTACCACAACAGCTGTTATTCCCACCTAAATGTATCATACATGTACGAAGTACACAAGAAAAATAATATAACAATGTGAGCGCCAAGTTACAGATATTTAATTTGTAATTAATGCTTTTATATGAAGAAAATCTACTGCTATAGATATTTATTACATATAGATAAGTGTTAAATCGCTAAATCTCTAAGGTTTACTAATACTTATGTATTTTAATTGTTGAAATAATAGATTTACAAAACAATAGTGAATGATATCACATTATATCTAATTGAATAAGTTAAATTGGATTAAACCAAATAATAATGAACATGTAGCAAAAAGAACGTGAATGGTTACGAATTCATAAACGATTGACACTATGTAATGCGGCAGCTTGCGTAGAATAAATGGAAAATTCTTACCTGGACATCAGGATACTCTTAAGACTCCAGCATTCAAGTACCTAGTAGAAATTTAATATGTAATTTAATAAAATGTAGTTTGATATATTCGACGTTCAAACAAGAAGATATGTTCACGAATCAAATATGTGTAGCTTGAATGCTCCTTTCTCCAAGGCAAAACGAATTATTATATTACATTATGGTTCCGAGATCGGTAGATTGGCAACATATTGTTATCAGCAAAAATATCAAATTATCGTATCTTGACTACCACGAAGATATGAAGCCATGGAGCTTTTTGCAAATCTTCCAAGAGAATTTTTGCTACTTTTTACTCTAGGTACCAAGTACCGAGTTTTGGTTACTAGCAATTCATTGCCACCATCTCAAACTGTTTTAAATCAGAGACATCTTTTTGTGACAAAGTGTGTTGAATGGCAGCAATTCTGTGGTTAAAAGTGTTTGATGATCTGCAATTTTGGCCCAATCCCATTTGTCACCTCATTCTAGAAACAGTCTTTTCACTATTCTTTTCCTCCAATCACACAATCTGATTACAGAAGCAAGTATAATACAAATATATTTATTTCTTGGACCTCTCAGCACCTTTTTTGTGCATTTTGTAACCTAGTGGATGTAGTGAACGTACTATAGGTAACAGATTAATAGTATGTAGACATTCAACACTATACAACTTCCCTAGATTTAATGTTTGTATTTTGAAAGCTCCAATAAGATGAGTCGTTCTAAATTATTTCCACATCCGTAGACTACTAAGCAGTTTATGCGCAATTAAATTATACGGTGGGCAATATAACTATACGTATGTAAATACCTTTCTTCAGGTAATAAGGTGATTTATATCTACACTAAACAAATATTGCATATGCATATGCTCATTCAGTTTAATAACTTACATTTATGCATCGGACATGGCTAAATAATTCTAAATTTCTACGCTTTTTAGTAAATAATCTTAAGCAATAATAGCTATACGAACGTATTTCTCTACTA
>ML218356.1:0-10044 GCA_004785975.1 Popillia japonica
TTTCCTCTCAAATAGGAAATCGTTCCTCATTCATCCAAACAACCGGCAAACTTACAATTTGCAACAAAAAAATCATGAAAGACCAAAGAAGAAGCAGACCTCAAAGCCGGTAAGATTGAAAAACGATGAATGTTTGTTTTCAGATTATTTTTCATTCCAGTGTCAGCTCCTATTGTTAAAGTTGATGTTTGATACTTTGTGCTGTGGGTGTAGGCGAGACAAATGAAAAGAAATCCGTCTTTATTGTTAGGGAGTTCTTAGTTACGATTTCCTAACATTGAATTTTCTATTGTTAGAATAAAACCGGCTTAAAGAAGATGAGATAGAACTGTATTTACAGAGGTTAAACAAAACGCTTTTCGGCTCTGTATTTCCTTTCCAGTTTAATACGAAGTATATTAAAAACCACGAGCATGCCAAGCCCAGATATAACAAAACAAACGCAATTACATCGCCTGATTAAGATGTTTTTCAACGGTATAGTCTTTGTAAAACATGTCCCATACATGCAATGAATTCGCGATATAACCTATATTCGACATTTCGGTAAGTGGAGCATCCAAGTTTGAAGTTTCGCAATAAATTACTGCTACCAATGTAGACGAAAATCCTCTTTGAAACTGCGAAACTTTTAGACACCGACGCTATTGGCTATAAATCTAATTCAGATGGATCCAGTTCGCAGTGACCGAATTATAATTCGAATTGAATTGTTGGAGAGATGATCGTAAAAAAGCAAAGAATAACGTATTTAAGTTGGGAAAAAGTTTGTTGTTTATCGGATACAGGAACAAGTAATTCGATTGTTCTTATTGACTAGAATTATTTTAAAAATAACTTAAATCGATTTATTTGGGTTGCAATCATGGCTGCGACTCACCTTGAAACCGACTATACACGTAAAGGTTCCAAATTACTAGTTCCAGAATCTAATTTATAAATCTACACTTCGGGTTGCACGGACAAAGCGATAATAGCAAATATCAATTGCCATTTCACCGCGCAATACCCGCCTTAAACATCAGGCGTGCAACGTACGCCCTAATAAATCTAATTGACTTATCCCAACTCGCTTTACTAAAGACTCCTTTCAGGAAATTGAGAGAACTCTAGGTAGCTCCATCTCGTGGCTGCTACGCCTTAAGTACGCCGATGCTATCGGAAAAGGGGGTCGCGTTATTGCTGGAAAATAAATAATAGGAAATGGGAGCCCATCGATTGCTTTGAATCCCTTACAGTTTAATCTGAAACAGGCTGTGTGCTCCGATTTGGGGCCGGGTAGCAGCGGGAGAAAAAAAAAGTTATAATGAAATAAATGAGAATTGTTTCGGAACTGTAGATTTTCTTGTATATTATTGTCGTTTTTTTATGGGCCCTTTGCTTCTTCTTTTTATTGGTTTCGCTTATCGTTTCTCGGAGGGTCAAAAAGTGGATTATATTTTCGCTCGGATAAGAAAAAAAGTTTCAATATTCGCACGAATCAGTTTTCGCTTATTAAAATCTATTTTTTATGTGGTCACTATTTTAGTAAGATTTGATGGCTGAAATCAATCCTGGAGCTTGATTATCTTTCTCAGTTTTCATTGTTCGAGAATATATCCTTACTATATAGTATCGATTGTAACAATTTCGAATTCATGAGCAAGTCGTATGTATGTCAATATGACAGCAGAGGAGTATTGGTGACAGTTCAGAAACATCAATTGCACAAGAACTGTAAATTTCAAGAAACCGTCTGCAGTCGTTGCTTTAGACCTTCTAGCCGTCTATAATAATACTACTCATTTATATTTTGTTAGTCTCTCTATTTATTATTTTACATTTATTACATTCACGTCAATGACATTCTACGACTGGCGTTCCCGTGTAATGTGTCCTAACTTACAAAATGTTCTAATTAACAAATGTTCTAACTACATATTACATCCTTCGTCTTAAGTGATAATCCCCTAATGATGGTGGTTGTTTAACTATTCTGCCTGAGCGGGTAACGTACACTCATGATAAACAAGGATTGGACAGTTTCCATATAACAACGAATTGAAAGTGTCCAATCTCTACTTACCATGAGTGTACGTCTTTTCAGAAACAGTTATATCAGGGTTAATAATATTAGCTAACCCTGCGTCCTGGTCTGTGTTAGTGGTATTATCATTAGTAGTAAGAATACTAGACACGTAATTTATTTTAGACTCATTTCCAGAGTCATCACTGGGCTCACTATAAATTCCTGCCTTAATACTTGGTAGATTTCTACAACTTTTCGAATCTACCCGATTCCAACGGATTAAGTTGCCTTCTTCGTTTTCTATAATGTAAGACCTAGGACTGGCATGCTTGCTGTAGATTTGTTCGGGACTCTAACTTTTTGAACTGTGGTCATACCCTCTAACATTATTTCCTTCTTCAAGTTCTTTGAATTGCTTACTACCTTGATCATAGTACTTTCGTCCATATTCCCTCTTCTTCTTTAACTTTTCTTTTACATCTGGGTGTATCCTTGGTGTCCATGGATTGTTCTCCTGGCCTATTAGACCTTGGGTAGTTCGGGCTTCTCGTAACAATATTATAATTCCATTCTCTTGCAAAAGCTTTCATTTTTCCTGGTCCAAATTCATATACTATTATTATTATTATTATTATTATTATTATTAAATTTTGAAGATATCGACATGAATTTCCTAATCACCTCTTCAGTAGATTTAGATTGAATTTTAACAACTTCTAACTAATTTGAGTAAGCATCCATTACAACCAAAAAACTATGGTAGCCATATGAAAATATGTCTACTACCAATATTTACCACGCCCTTCCGGAAGTTCATACACTTTCAATGGTTTCCTTCTATTTTTGTTGGAAAATTTATGACAAACTCTACTACTTTTAGCCATGTTTTCAATAATACTATATATTCCTGGCCAATAGAAAACTTGCCTTGCTCGAGTTGGTTGGTTTTTGCTTTGGTTTTTTTATACCTTGATGTGCTATGTGTATTCTTGTTAAGATTTCCTTATGCAGTACTGTTGGAACAATGATCTTATTATCCAATAATAACAAATCTTCATGCATATTGAGTTGTTGTCTAATTTTAAAGTACGGAATAACCTGAATCGGCATTCTACGTTTATCTGGCCAACCATTTCTACAGTAAGTAATTACTTGAGCTAACTTAATGTCCTCTTCTGAGGCTTTTTGAATTTGGTGCAATTTGTTGCTTGAAATTGGGAGTTGCTTCATTAATGCATGGATAACATAGTCAAACTCTGTTCCGATCTCCGACATATGTTTCACTGAAGATCTGCCTCTTCATGCTTATAAAGTTGAATTAACACCAGAACTTTAACCCTACTACCATGCAGACCAAAGAGAGTTTATTGAATGGGTTATTTAACATCAACCAGTGGGTGCCAATTTCTCGACCAAAATCATTTTCAACAATGAGCACATTTTTACCTTGATGATACACATCATCCCAACGACCAACATCCAATGCTTTTCTCTGGCTTAGTCCCTAATCATTACGCCAGAAAACCAGCAAAATAGTTAGACAGAAACGACTTCAATTTTATTCCCAAGACAGATAACTCTTTAAATGTTTCTCTCTGGTTGTTAGGTGGAAAGCCCAAAATGAGCATCAGTTAAGATGCAGAATCGTTCAGAAAATTCGGGCAACCAAGGTTGTTACAAATTACATGCTGTAGAAGAGCATGCGCATGGATATGTACATTATGTTTAGCCAAGTATCTTCGATGAATTTAGCCAAACTAGAGGCGTATTCTACTCACCACAATTCGTCCTGGGAGATTGGCCAAGTTAATAGGAAACACTATATAAAAGTAATATTAAACGTTTGAAAGTGATATTAAGACTCAAGATAGGAAGCTTTCTATACGTAATGCCACACAAATTTAAATTTCAAATTGTCATAAAGTCGATTTTTCACCAAACAAACTTACTGAAAAGTCATAAGAGATCATAGTAAGTAAGTAATAGCTGTAATGGTTTAGAATTGTTTTGAGTACCACTATTGGAAGATGAACCAACTACTAGTTTGATAATTAGACCATTTTCTACTAATTCATCCTATTGCTTTCGTCAAAGATTTCAATGATTGAGGAATTCATCTTCTTACGGTTACCATAGCTTTTAATACACAATTCTTTTATCATCAAATATATGTAGAACAATGAAGTTATTAGCTGCTGTTTAACCTTGAATTGGAAGTTGATAAGACTAACCTACACAGACTTCAACAAAAATTATTCCTGCGTACGTCATCGACGGTGCCGCAAACAATTACCTTGCCGCAAACTCATTACATTAGACCTTTTAGAAATTACACCGATGCCCGCCTACTAAAATTTTCTCTTCAATAAACGGAAACAGGTAACTAAGATCCGTGACACTCTTCTAACGTACAGCCCCGCTGGAAGCAAGAACACCAAAACGGAGCAGCTATCCTATCATCCTCCCGCAGGGGTAAGCTTTGAAAGAGACAAGAAACTGCTAATAACGCCGTTGGTAGTAGTAGTAGTAGTAGGTCACAATGGGGTACAGCGCAGCAAGATAAAGCTAAATTGGAGTTAGTGGGGCACAACCCGGATCAAGCCGTCGCTTAACAGAAGTTAAGTTAACCCCTATAGCTGGCGAAAAGGAGGGTGAGTCCCTTGTCGCGCTATTGTCATCGTTTACTGTTGAATCTGTACATCTCGCTCCTGCCTATTATTTAAACTGAGGGAGGACTACCCAGAGGCGGGTGGAGGTGGGTGATTATATAAGGAAAGGTGATGATATATATTTGAATAAATAATATGCAAATGTGTCCTCGGTAGTTAAATTAAATTTCTATATTAGTTATTCGCATTTTCCGGGAGTCGTATTATGTATGGAAATTTCTTGCTCTTTATGTTGGAAAATAATTATAATTTCTACCGAGCATAGGTTAAATACGGTTGAATCAGGATAAAGTTGCGTAATTCTGTTACTAATTCTGATTTCCTTTAGAATATTGTCACGTGGCTTATGCTATTCTAGATGAATGACGATTTGCGTGTGTGTAAATAGGTCTAACTGCAAAACTATGGTTTCATATTATATTTAGTCAAGCTAAAATGAATATGTGAAAAAAAGATTAGTTCTAGAACTCAAAAAAACACGAATGAATGTGTGCGTGACCAAATTCTTTAGAGAGAATTTCGTTGTCCTTTAAAGAATCCTTGAAAAGAATTGAACAGATTTTGCGGAAGTTAATTGCGGTAAGTTATGAAGTCTTTAGATGCCAACTCTTTGATGGGAACATCTGTAGCTTACTTGTAGTTTAAGCATCCAAAAGAATCTGTACTCAATGTCACATAATAGATTATATATTCAAAGATAAATTAATATCTGGTATATGGCGAAACTCCACCTTATGGACTGCTGCAAAAACTGGGCTAGTAGGATTGAAATTAGGATACAGCCATTTCTCACATAAAATGATAAGATCAGTAGGAACTCATGATGTGCAACTGAACTAACTTTGATGAATTGTTGCTGTTGTGTGGTCTCGTCGGCATAATATGCTTATTGAGGCGTACGATGTTAGAAGAAGTTAGATTTAGTCTACAATAATGTGGTCTACTTACAGAGTGAAGACTTTATGATTCGACCAAATTTGGGTGACTATTGTGCATGCGTGAAAAATTTGTATCATTACATTTATGTAATAATAGGCCGCTATAGAGAAAAGCCACCGTTTGTCTAACAAATTCTTTACATACCCTTTGTAATAATTTAATATTTCCTTCTGCATTCAAGAGGGGATGCATTACGGCTACAATCTTTTGAAGAATGGGATTCTGAGTATGTAAAGCAGCGAATGTCCATATCTGCTGCAGTTAAAGTATTAGATAATGGACGCAAAGTTCCAGTATTCAAATTTTAAAATATAAAGCCACAGATCAGTATGCACTGTTTGGCATTCCACGATATGTTTGCTCTTTATGGTCTTAACTCTTACCTACTTCGATGTCCTTTAGGATTGCTTCCTCTGGTATTTTTGGACGGGTTTCTTTGATAATCCACGTTACCAACTGCTTCCTTATTATCAGGAAGTTATCAACACTGACATCTTCGATGGCGATATGTGACTTCATAGTGTCTTATGGTATACCAGAAATTAGTTTAAGTTTTGGGAAAGACAAAACTCCTCCCGATTTTCCACTCTTCAATTGTGATCTAAGCCTGGTCACTTCATATCTTAAAATTTGACCATTTTGTAACGAACTCTGTTCGCAGCAAGAGACACAATTTTTAAAAACGATTGCCGATTTTCCTGAACTAGCTTAAATATATGTAAATAATTTTGATCTCACCTGTATATGTCCAGTTTTGATGTTCTGTGTATATTTTAACCGCCACAAAAAGGTATATAAAGGCCGCGTTTTGATGTTAAATTCCACTTGCTTTCTAGCTCTCCTCCCTTTCCTACTTGACTGCCGGAGCCGATTTAGTTGGCCAGCAGATCCGGACCGTCGGGTGAGCCGAATCTTTGTTGGCCCCATACAAGCTCTAACCCCGAGTGTTCTGTGGAACGAACCTAGTTTTCGTTGGCCTCTGCAGAACCACCACCGTTCCGTGCGTGGGGCGAGCCGAGTTTACGTTGGCCCCTGCGTTTTTTTCCTCCGTCGAGGTGTCGAGTGTAGACCCAGGCGCTAGGTGTTCTAAGGTGTTCTAAGACTCCATGACTTCGATCAGCTTTTAGCCTCTGCCGTTTATTACGTTGTTTTTGGTCGCTTTTTCGTAAGATACATTGGGGTACTGAAAGTGATCTTCGAATTGGTTACTATTTCCCACTCTAGCAGGTTAATACAGAAATTCGAAACTGCATTGGCTTCTCAATAATTTACCATCAACACATAGTGATCATTCCTTTTTGGTAAGCAATTTTTATTATTTGACTCCTGCTTGTCTCCTCTTTTGCTTTTTTTCTAATTTCCCTTTTTCTTGTTTCTCATTACTTCTATTTTGCATGCAAAAGAGGGCTCAGTTTTGCTAAAACTAGTCTACCCCTCCCTAATTTCCTAACCGTAACTATGGATTAAGTTATTTGTAGCTGATCCAACAGCCTCTACTACCTTTTTTGCTTCCTCCGTATTTTCGGGGAGGACAATGATATTATTCTTTCTTCCATATCGCTCACTACTTTTGAACTCTCTCTAAAATTTCAATCGTTTATTGCAAAGCTTTCTTTTCGCTCATCCATTGTTCTTTTTCTTTTCTTCATTCTTCTTCTGTTCTCTGCATTTCCTCTCTTAATGCTTGTACATCCTTGCTATTCTTCTTAAGCCTCCAAAGAGGGTAGACCACGGTTGTAGTTTCACCTAGTTTATTGTTAACTTCTTTTATGATATTTACCTCGCATACAAGGTTCACACATTTCCAGTATCATAGCCTATATTTCCCTTGTCTACTATTTTCTTTTCTTGCTCCTTTAGGTTTTTACTTATTTGTCCAATCTTGGCACATAAATTGCACTTGCATCGCTAACACATTTTATATAGCTTGCCAGTCCTTGTTCTAACCGCACATGTTTTGCTATCTTTTGCCAGGTATCACTGTTCTAAGTCAGTATTTACTGTATATTTCCTCGCTATAGCTGCACAAACCGAAAATAAATTTGTTGCCACCTTAGGCACATATAATATGTAGCATCACTATCTTCTATCCAGTTTGATATCAATGTTTCTCTATGATGCTCTCAATATGGTGCTGAAACTGCATTTCTCTTACGTTTATTACGGAATATTTTCACTTTCTCTACCTTTTCTGTCTTTTAAAAGCCAGTAATGACTTTTCAGATATCCCTTTCTTTACCACGTTCAAAATATCTTTTCTAAGTGTAGATATCAAAATATCTTTTTAAAACGGCTTTCCCATCTCCATCTTTTTTGCTTCATAACCAAAGCTGCAACTTCTTCCCTGTTCTGTGTTCTTTGTTCCTCAATATGTAATCTTGCAGGAAGTTTGGTCAAAGTTTGTTTCTCTGGTTGTATTGAATCGCATACTGATATAAAATGTTTGTATGTATCCATTTTTTATTGGAATGTTTTCCTTAATTTGACATACTTTTGTCTCCATTTTGGCAAAAAAATGATTCTATGCCTTCCCACATTACCCTCTCCAGATTCACAAGTCATTAGCCGCATTATAACTTTCCTTAATATTCTTGTAAGAGGAACACCAGTGTTGCAGCAAGCAAGCGTCCGTAGCACTGTAGACTGGATCTACGCCTAGCACCCTTGTGGCTCACGTTCAATTCCTGCCGATAGATTTTTTTTCAACATTATTGTGCAAAATATTAAGAATTATATTTCATGCAAATTACTTATAAATGCCATGATAATATTATTAACAAATAAATTCGAAGCAAATCTACAAATATTAAATATGTTGTCCTCTTTTTAGCAAACATCTGCAAGAATGCATATGAGAGAACAGAGTGTAATTCTGGTAAATAATGTCGCTGCACCATTGCTAGTAAATAATAAAGTTTATTACGCTCTGCTTGTTATGCAGACGACGCAAATGTGTACTGAATTCCTTATGAGCAGTATGTTACTGCTTCATACCATCTCATTTCCTTTTCCCTGTTTATTCAAGGTGTATTATTTTGTATTTATTTTACTTATCGTATTTTGATAGATAAACAAATTTTAATGCGAAATCCTCTCTTCTAATTTACGCCAAAATATTGTTTAACGACCTGAAATATTACATAATTGTTATCTCTAAAATTAATCCCACCTTAGAGGAAATAATCGTTTCAGGACAAATTGGCTAGACACGCTGGTCAACCCATGAATGGTATCCTCTTATCCACCGATCCGGAAATAATTCATCGCGAAAACTTGTGATGAGTTCTGCAGAATGCGACGGAGCTAAGGTATTAAATAATAACACGCAAGGCTGCTTCCTTTCAGGATACATACTCGGGTAAATGCATTCATTCAGTTCTGCAGAGGAGTTCGGCGGCAAAGAGCAAAACAACAGACTCTACTGGAGTTCTCATTATTTTTAAACGAAGCTATAAGGATAACAACGTAACTACCAGACCGAAAATTTCTTTGTGTCTTTCTGAGACGGTATTATTAATATGATTTAAAGAATATTTAAGCAAATAAATAGAAAAATATGTTCGATCGATATACGAAGATGGAAAGCGACTTTTCATAATGATCCAGCAACGAGGTTTGTATTCTACATCAATGATTTCTTTAGAAATATTTAATATTGGAATAACTTCATAGTAGCATATTAGCTTTAAAGTATTTCTGCAAAAATGTGCTCAAGAAATTGTTTCTCTTTGGCCTAAAGGAGCACAGTTACGCTGATGTGGTACCATTCTGTAGTCTAGCTAAAAGTCACGTTAAAGTGTGGACTACTAGTGTTTAACAGAGATAATCTTAACATCCTCAAGGATTTCCCAGTCACAACCCTCTAATTTTCCATTTTTTGCAAACAATAGCTATCAGTGACTTTCCTTCCAACAAAACTAAGTTCGTATTATCCCTAAGAAAGAAACTGCACACCATACTACCTTGCTTTCTTTAAATGCAGAAGCCACTAGTGTAATTTTCAGGAACTATTGTATGAATAATAGTGAACATTTTGCCTACTTACAAAGCCACTGGGATAGAAGTGTATTCAGCAGTGGTGCGGTCCTCAGAAACTGCAAAATCTGAATGCTGTAAAGGTTGTTCTTTAAATCCTTAGAAAAGATTGCTATAGATTAACCCAAAAGTCCAGCTTTGTCTCCACAAGGACGTTGCCAAATTGTGCCAAATTTGCATCTGAATTGTTAACTCTCCCCCACAATAACATCATAATCACTGTACCATCGTCTGAAAGAAGCTCTTCTTTGTATCTCACAATTGTGACTTGTTATATTTCTTAAGTGGCATTTACCTCTGTGAAGGTACAAAAATTGTAAAAGCTTCTGCATCTGTATTGGCTTGTGGATCCTTAAACAATTTAACCCAACAAAATTAGTTCAAAACACTCCA
>ML218358.1:494-21511 GCA_004785975.1 Popillia japonica
AAAAAAAAAACAGGTTTTCTTGTTTAAACCTAGTAGAAACACAAAAAGATAATAGAAAAATATTTAACGAAATATGGATTTACTCAATCAGCTGTGTCTACAATATGGAGTCGCTAAAATACCAAATTTTGGCAGTGTAAACATGACCGGCAACAAACCAATCGTAAGCAGAGTATAGCTTAGAAACAGCTTCAGAAACAGTGTTGGCCTTGAAACCGATATGCGAATTATAAATAGTAGGTACTGATGTGACGTGTTTAACGTCTCAAAATTTATCTTCAAAACAATTGAAAAAGAATTGAAATTGTGTATGACCTGTTTAAATTAGTAAAAATGTACCAACTGCAGAGGGTATCCCTATGCTTGGGTATCCCAAGGATATGTTTATTAGAAATTTGACGGTTTGGATTCTAATACAGGGTGTAACAAAAAAAGTGTAAAACATTTCAGGGGGTGATTCCTCATCTTTATTGTTATCATTCTCCTTACAAAGATACATACGATTGTGAATTACATTACATAAACGTACAAAAGTACAAAAATACATGATATATATTAGTCATCAAGCTGACATAGGCAAGCCACTCCTCTGTTAATCCAGTGCTTTTCTGGCAATACACTGTCAAAAGTTGTATACATCTCAAAATTTCTCGAATGACCAGTAGTAGATAGTACACCCCTTCTTGCGCAAGTTTTGTAAACTGGGCAGTTATAAACGCTCTTCGGTTTCTGTTGCGATTTTTCAGTAGGTTTCAGCCACATTATAGGGACAGGGTCAAAGAGAATTTTCGGCAGAGATTCGTTTAGGCACTTTTTCGTTCGATCCCATCTTTCATATAAAGAAACTTCATTGGAGCATCCCTTGTTAAGATACATCCCCTTAAACGGGGTACATAAAATTTGTTTTACAATTTTTCTCACCAACACTAAAAATGCAATTTATTTGGTTTACCCCATGGTTGTAAGGGGTGGAAAACGCAACAACGACACACAATTGTTGTTGTGTTGTTTTAGTATTTGTGAGAAAAATTATAAAACAAATTTCATGTCCTGTATAATTGTGACAAAATATAATTTAAGATATAACTACCCATCTTCCTCTCTTTGTTTTTTTTTAGGTTAAAAATTAAGTTAAAAGAAGTTCTTCAAAATGAATACATTTTCGACTTAAATAATACAAAAACTGTATGTACTATCTGCTGAAATTAGATTGGCGGTTAAATTTCTTATATCAACATGTAATACCTTCGGAAATGTAATACATTTAATTTTCCACGGCAAGTAACGAGCAATACGTTCTAGGGAAGCATGGATAGACAATTATGCGTTAGGAGATGTTTCATTTTGAAGGTGCTGAGGAAGCATTTTGGTGGAAGATTTTTGTTGATAAAAATTGGTTTATTGAAAGGCTGTGTCATGAATAGTTAAAACTTGTTTCGTCTTTCGGGCAATTTGTGGATAACCCACAACTAAAATCTTTTTTTTGCCTTGGTGGTGGAAGGTAAGCTATTTTTTTCTTATCTTCATGCGACCGAAAGTGCTGCTCAGCAAGTACGTAACTCATTGATGCAAATAAGTGGTCCTCCATCAACAAAAAAGCCAAGTTTGTGATATTCTCATCGTTATTTGTGCAAAAAATGCCTCAAATCGACCAATTGTTGCTACACTTTTCTGTTGCCACCAAATAGAGAGTATCAACTTCTTCCCAAAGCAATTCGTTCTTGCAGTTAATGTGAATGGTATTTCGGAGTATACATATATACGATCTTTTGGTCTTGCGATTTTCAGAATAAATACATTTTCAATTTTAGAAACGATATAATAAAATATCTTTTGTTTTTACCCCTTCTTCATCTGCCTTTGCTCAATTCATTTGGCACCAATTTAATGTGATACCCGACTCCTTAAGTGTATTACAACAAATTTTTGCGTTTCGTACTGTCGTGGTTCAGCTACGATTACAATTCTGTATTTTTGTACCTTTTTGGCGATTTTCTGTGTATTTTGCTTATGGCATCAAAATCGCCAGTTTGGAAGCGTCAAAATTATAGTTGTTTACATAAATATATTGTGAGCATGCTTTATCAGAAGCTTCTCAAACAATATGTGTACATACATCAATATCCCATATTGAGGACATAGCTCTATAATTCTGTATTTTTGTACGTTTTTGGCGGTTTTCTGTGTATTTTGTCTGTGGCATCAAAATTGCCAGTTTTGAACCGTCAAATATAGTTTTTACATAAATATATTATGGTAGAGTATGCTTTAGCAGAAGCTTCTCAAACAACAGGTGTATGTAATGTATTATGTCAGTTGTCAATAAAGAAGTATTGAAGCTGAATTTGTAAATACTATATGTGTCTTAATATTAATAAAGAAGAAGACACATATTACAGTTACTCTACTACCAATTCTACCAATGAAAACTAGGCATAAAGAGTGGCCACATTTCATGCTTGTAAACATGCTTTTAAAAAATTTGTCTAATCATTTTGACGTTTTACAATTTTTACTACATTTACACATCGTGCATCAGTCTTTGAAATTTGAAGATCATCGTGATGAAAAAATCAATGTTTATTATCTGTCAATGTGACAGTGATGATTGATAATTCATATGACAGATCGAGAACTATTTCACAACGCAAAAAAATGAAAAGGGCTACGGAATTACAACTGATATGTGAAATGCTTCTTCTAACGAGAGAATCAGTATTTAGTATGTATGTATAGTTTGAGTCAGAAACTTACAACAACCAAAAAAAAATTTGCTTCAATGGTGGTTCTGAACTTTTCAGGGGTTCTGACCAAAAAAGCAATTATTAGAAAAGTATGTAGTTCGACGCACTCCGATTCCAAACATTTCGCAAATATAGGTTGTCTTTTTTGCTACTATGTAATATGTGCTATTATATATATATATAATATAGTATATAGTGATATAGTCTTTTTGACAATGTATTTGAGTTATAGTTGTCAATAAATTCTATTATTATTATTATTATTTAATATGTTCTACAATGAGAGTCAAAATGATGAATTGAGTTGGTACCTCTTTTGGAACACATTTTAGGTTTTGTAATTGGTAATATTCAGATCGGAACTGTCAGCTAATATCATTTGTATTGAAATCGAATAATTCAGTAGCGTGGTATGTATTTTTTTCGTGTGATTATTTGAAAGTTTTACTAACTGCTTTTTTTATTGCATAGTGAGGGATTTTATAGCAACGTTGATAACATCATGTCACGATCAGTAATAGCTGTCAAAGCAACTGTCATCCTCGATATTACAACGATATTAAGACCCGCCACTGCATATCTCATGAACTTATTGGTGAAATGGCAACTTTATAACAAAAATCAGGTTAACCAACTCAATCAATCATTTTGATTCTCATTGTATGTACATATTATTCTATTTATTTTTATTAATCATTACCTGTCATCTAATTATTTATATAAATGTAACATAGTTAATATGTCCAACTAACATTGATGTCGAATAAAAACACTTACATTGTAATGATTATTGTATATGTATAGTTATTCCATTATATTATCATCGTGATTATTGTTAACGCATAGCCCATTGCTAGAATTCTAGAAAGTAAACGCCAATCATCAACTACATTTTTATCAATTTAAGTAGCTCAATGTGTTTTGGTATGACATCATTTAATATAAATAGTAAAAATACCCCGCTTGTAACATATCTCTACTTTATTCTTACACAATTACACTTAATGACTTAACAAAACATACTTTCACAACGGTTTCTACGTCATTAAATATTTTTCAAGACGATAATAAATCCGTAAGATCTTAGGTATGCTGTGATGTAGCATGCAGAGGAAGCCGTTCTCTTGGTCAAGTTCGAGGTAAATGATTCGCATTTTTTCGTATATCGTGGAAATTGGGTCGTAAAACATGACAATGCGTTGTTATTCTGTTAGTATCACTTTACCTACATATAACTTATTAAAGCTGTGCATACATATATTCTGATTGTATTATGGGAACTGGAAACTATAAGATAGTTCCCATCTGTAAATGATTGTATGCGGTTTGAAATTACAGTACTGGTAATTGTGCATTGTAGCTGTGTTCACCTCAAAATTAAATAAATTAGTGTCATCCGGATGTATGATATCTCATGTTAATGGTGAATGATTTACTTCCACCGCTAGTGATTGGTAGAGATTTTCTCTCTAAATCTATTGATGCAGAATAGATCCATTTGGTTGGTAAATTTACTGAAGACAAAATATTTAAAACACTTTCCGCATATTTTATTGCCTCCTTGCTGAACTCAACATCAATATTTCCTATGTTTCAACTATCTAATTAACTATCTTATTGATCATACAATAGTAACACTACCTAGGGATATGCTATTCTGGGACGTATTTAGAAAGTCTCTCTTTTCACTTTTCTTTTATACTGGGACGAAGAACATTCCGAAATTAAACTTGATTCCCCTACTTTCAAAAGTGCAAGATTCGAAGTTATCTTGATGCAAATTCCATCCTTCCAAGTCAACAGTCGGGATTCCGCCCAGGATATAGCTGTGCCACAGTTTTGTTACATATTACAGATGAAATTTTTAAAGCAATGGATGATAACTTAGTAACGGTCTTGGTTCTTCTGGATTATTCTAAAGCGTTCGACACTGTTAACCACTCGCTTTTGTTAGCTATCTTGCGCTCTATTCGTTTCGATCAAACTTTTTTGAACTTCTTTCGATCTTACTTGGAGGATCTGGTACAGCAAGTCCGTGTTAATAGTAAAATATCAAATCAGCTACCTGTTACATCGGGAGTTCCTCAAGGAAGTATCTAAGGGCCTTTCTTATATGCAATCTATAGTTCTAATATAACTAAACGTCTAAAATACTGTCAATTTCAACTTTACGCCGATGATACTCAACTTTTTTACTCATTCCATCCTTCAGATGTTGTAACAGCTATCGCTAATATTAATAATGATCTTGAAGTACTTGTCACCGAGTCCAAACGTCTGCCCAAACTCTGTCTATCAATCCCAAGAAATCAGCGGTGTTAGTTTTTGGTCGCACCAAACAAAGAAATTTGGTCTTGCCTCAGGTCAAGGTTCGTACTGGCAATGTACTCATTCCCCATTCTGACTGTTCTAGAAATCTTGGCCATTATCTTGATACCAAGCTGTGATTCAAAGAACATGTTTCTAGACTTATTCGACGAGCTTTTTGTAATCTGAAAATACTTAATGGCAGTAGGGATTGTTTAGATAGTAATTTACGTAAAATTTTATGCGATTCACTTGTGCTTTCTCAGTTTAATTTTTGTGACCATGTATACTTTCCCTGTCTTGACAGTGTGGATAAGCTGCGCATGCAACGAGTTCCGAATGCTTGTCTAAGATTTATACATATACGGTATACGCCGATATGATCATGTTTCTCATGCACTGAAATGGGCTCATTGGCTTAATGTTCGTGATCGAATTTGTTTACATTCTATTATATTTTTCCATAAAATTATTTCTTAAAAAAAAACCAATTATTTATATCGCAAGACTGTTTTTAGAACAGATGTTCATAACGTTAATGTTAGGAGTAGGGGCCTTGACTCCTCCACAACATCAACTACAGTGTTTCAAGAGATCATGCCGATATAGTAGGTTGTTTCCAACAACGCTTAGAACCAGTTCAGAATTAGCCAGCGCATGCGCAAAATGATATGCATATTCCAACAAGTAAAGAACTGGAATCGGGATAGAAAGATCACTATTCCAACAGATTACGAACTAGTACCAGAACTAATTCAAGAACGGTGAAACCAGTACCTGATTCAAGGTAGGAACTACTAGAATCGACATGCGTACAACGCATGTTATAGGTATTTGTATTGTCAGATTCAGGCCTATCAAGCTTAAATTAAGTACGTTTGGGCAAGTGTAGTTCTGGCGGACCCCCGCTGCGAGCGCTAGTAGTTAGACAAAAGATCCAATCAGAGAGCAGAAAAAGCGACTCTATCTAAAACTGCTTTCGTTGGATAGTGATTATTTGATAGCCAATAGAACGCAAGTATTTGAATTTGAATTTTGAAAAAGAGCTAATCACGAAACGAACGAAATGAAGCATAAATTACAAAATTTTGACAATGACAAATAGCTGATATAATTATAATTCTTATAATTGTCTTTAAATCTACACAGTAGTTTATATAATCGGCAATAGATTTGAAAAAGTGTTCTGGGTCTGGTTGCAAGGGCGGCACTACGTATTAGATTTTCTGTACATGACAATGAGGTGAGTCTTATTTCTTTCTGATCTGGTGTTAAGGTGACGCCGCCATTCATTTTGGTCACAAATTTTTGGTATATTACATATATTCTTATAGACATATTCATGAAAAATATGTCGTAATTGAATTTATGTCTACAAATCTGTACCTTGTATTCTTAACTCTCTCCGTTATGTATATAAAAAAAATCAAAAGCTACGCGTCCACAAGAATACACCCGAAAAACTTGCCGACAGAAAAAATGCGGTGTCACCGTAATGACTATGACATAAATTTGAAGTCGCGTAAAAAATGAAAATTTTTTAGATAGTGTACAACATTCAAAATAATATTTACCTGCAATGTTGATGCTTTATTTTTTAGGTTAAGCTATCTGTCAATATTTGTTACAGCTGAGTACCTATAAGTTGTAATTTGTGTTCCAACGAACGCTTATTTAGAATTAGTTCTGAACCGGTAGAGAAATCTCGTTTGCGCACTTTCCAGTTATGAATGGGTTTTGGAATTAGTTCTAATGGTATTGTTGGAAAGAACCTAGATTGTGAAATTGTACAATCCTATTCCTACAGCTCTTAAAGTTTTGCCTGTTCCGTCCTTCTGTCGTAGTTTGCTGTCAATTATTATATTAACGTTTTGTCAACTATTAAATTAAGTATTAAATATTAACTACCGGATCGTCAGTTACACTCAGTGAACCTTACATTATATTATCCTATATTATTAAAGTCTTTTGCCTCATGTTGTATCTTTTTTTTTTGGCTCAAGAGGTGGAGTAGTGGTGTAAGTTTTCACTCCGCTGATCTTGTGCCATTTAGTTCAATGTTTCTTCATATGTACCATTATTATTACTTGTTTGATATTGTTTAACTAAATCCTGTACTCCTTAGTTTTATTTGTTTTTTTTTTAATTTTTTGAACTAATAAAACACTATTATTATTATTATCATTATTATTATTATTATTATTATTATTATAGTTTCTTTTAACTTACTAATAAAAAGTATCTTTAGATATATATGTGTAAAAACAAACATATCTCAGCAATGAGGGTTTTCGGGTGTTGACCGTGTCATTAAAATATATACAGTACAAAATAAAAAATAAAAATATGGATGGAAGCCTTCGATATCATATCTCAGCAACCTGTGTGATAGACAATTTTTGAAAATATTTTCAGAATAACGTAGGTACACCTATCAGAGCGTAAGAAAAAAAAAACTTGTTGACCAGTGAATTGGAATATACTGTATTTATCCGTCCAAAAGTTTAAGCATTTCCTGTACCTACATATTTCGACTTTTAACACACATCTCTTCATATCGTTAGGCGATGATTTAACATGTAACCTTACTTTTAATTTATATAATTACATCGTTGAGTAATTGGTGATCTAACATTTAAATAACAGCTTTAAAATGTTCCAAGGTAAACACATGTTCTGTATAATAAATCCCAAATTTCACCAAATCTTGACATCCTAACATTCGAGTTAGAACACTATATATATAATAAATATTTTTAGCATGTATAACCGAATATTTGATTACAAAATTTTCACTACATGTTTACGATACGATCAGAGGTAATTGGGTCAGTAATACCGTTGTGCCGTTCGAGTTCAGGTATTTCCTTGTGCTACAAAATTGTTAAAAATCTACTCGTACTATAATACTATCAAAAACTTGTTCATACATCATTTGATCGCATTGTGCTGTCAATTTCTATCAGTTTAGGGTTCCCTTACTTCCTGTGAGAAGAAATTATGTAGGTTAATGTACCGAATGCGTCAAGGTTGCCGCGTTACCTTGACCGGGCTGAATACTGTGCCATTGACCGGTTCTTTTCGATAATACCTGTACGATTGCTTAACGCATAAACGCAGCATATTTACGTAGGTTATTATGACTTTAGTAATAATGTAATTATAATTTCTAAACTACTGCACTAGTTTATATGGAATTTATGTGAATGACTTCTTATTATGTAAAACTGTACGGTTAGATGGGGATTCCATAAAATTCTATTATGTTTTTTTTCATAATTAAGGCGGTTTAGTGTCTTTTTGTTTCAATTTATACCAGGCAATTCAATACATGATGTACAAATATTAAACGAGCAAACAGTAGGATTAATTGTAAAAAGAAACGAATTGATGGATGGAACTGTTTAAGAGCCTTAATCAACTGCAGTGGCTGTGATAGTTTCAGAAAAGGTTTTTCTCCTTTGTATATGTATGAGTCAAGTGTTCCGGACTTTCATCTTCCATCCCGCAGAACCTGCAGTCATTATTCTGATTCAGACCTATGCTTGTTATGTGTTTCCCAAGATGACAATGGCCTACAAGAAAACCTGTGAGGACACGTACACTATTTCTGCTTACAATTAGATCTAACATGGCCTTTGCTCTTTACCTGTTAAAATACCTTGGAACCTGTTAAACCAGAAAGAGGTTCCCGAAGGCATGGTTTATGCTGTTCCTTCATAGTGACATATTCTGAAATTCTAATATGGAATATGTGCAAAAAGTCATCTGATGCTTTTGATGCATGCAGCCACGTAACGAGAATGACATTCTCATTTCTGTACCAAGATTTCCGTTCGAGGATGCTAGATTTAATAGCTTCTTGTTTGACAGCTTCAATGTTAGCGATGCTAATAGGATAGTGGTGATCCTATTACTGGAATAATTTTCTCTTCGTACGTATTAATGTAAGGCAAAATATCAAAACTGCTGTCAAAACTGGCATAATCAAGAGGAGAGGTTTAACGTCAAATTCTGCAAGTATAAGTAGTATGTTCAGATCAGAATTCTTCACATATCTGTCCGTTATTATTCTATGGATTTTTAATTATCTGTATAGTAGTCGTGGTCGAAAAAAGTAGGCGTCTTTGTTCTTTTCTCTTGGTGAGATCTCCGTTCAATTTACTCTGTGGCCCAAACGTCAGAAGAGATACTCATACGACAATCAAATTTTCATTATTTTTTTGGCAATATTAGTATATATCATGTCATTTTTTTCTGACTCCACAGTTGGTAACTGTCTTTTGGCAAATTCAACCTTTGTAATGATTTCTTCCTTAGGTACCTTGGTGGGAGCAACTGTAAAGGTTACTTCATTTCTTAGTTCTTCTTCCAGATGTAGATTGTGTAGAGTTCAAGGATGCAACGCCTTGAACCACATATTTATCAAGCTCTGTAATGAATTCGTTCTCTGGCTAATATGTTTTCAGATTACGTATCTTGACAGAAAAAGAAGAAGCAAGTAGCTCATTCCTCTTCTTGCGTAATTGCTGCTACTTACAAGTCTTCAATAGTGCCAAGGGATGTTCTTTGGCATATCGTAGATATCATACGCTAGGAACCAGAATTAAATTCTGCATAGATATTTGGCATCTTTGGAAGTTATTCTCTTAGAAATCAGAGTTTCTATTTTTTTCCAGAAGTTGTAGGAATTAAGAATTGCCATAAATGTAGTGGGGGGTTGGTCAAACTTCTTGTATTTCTCTATTGGTGGTTTGAGTTGGTATTGTTAGTATTTATGACTGATTCTTTCGCAGAACTCCACAGTTCTGCATCAGAATATCATACTCAAATTCCAGATGTAGGCTATAGAGCTTGATAAATATGTATGCAGTTCAAGGCGTTGTATATGTAATGAATCCGTTCTCCGGTAAATGTGTTTTCATTTGACGTATGCATCTTGATAGAGTATTTCAGTCCTTATTCTGTTTCAGACCTACCCTTGCTATGTGTTTCCCAAGATGACAATGTCCTGTAAGAAACCCTGTGACGATAGGTAGACTGTTTCTGCTTAGATCTAACATGTCCTTTGTTCTTTACTTGTTAAAATATCTTGGAATATGTTAAACCAGAAAGAGGTTCCCAGAGGCATGGTCTATGCTGCCCCTTCGTAGTGACCTATTCTGAAATTCTAATATGGAATGTGTGCAAAAAGTTATCTGATAGAATGACATTCTCATATCTATACCAAGATTTCTGTTCGTTCTGTTCTGTTGTCTTTGGAAGTTACTTTCTTAGTAATCAGGTTTTTTCACTTTTTGTTTCCAGAAGTTGTAAGACTTAAGAATTGCAATAAATGTAGTGGTGAGTTGGTCAAACTTCTTCTTGTGTTTCTCCATTGTTAGTTTGAGTTGGTATTGTGAGTATTCATGACTGATTCTTTCGCAGCACTTCACAGTTCTGCATCAAAATAGAGCTTGATAAGTATTCAGTTCAAGGTGTTGTCTGTGTAATGAATCCGTTCTCCAGTCAATGTGTTTTCAGCTGGCGTATCTTGATAAAGGAAGAAGCAAGTAGCTCATTCTTCTTCCCACGTAGTCTATCCTGTTAACTGCTCCTCCAGTAGCTTTTCTCTCAGTAGTGGCAAGAGGTTCTGTTTAGTCTCTCGTTGGTAGATATGGTATGCTAAGTACCAGCAACACCAATAACACATAAACTACTTTACTCTTTCTAATCTCACACTAGCTTGGCATCCATCACAACGAGATGCTGCGATGTTGCTGTCATACTTTTAATCTTCCTCCCCCCCCCCCCCCACTACCCCTCAGAGTCGAAATTAACAGCTTTTAATGTCTTGATGTCTTTATCATCTGATTCTGAAACCTCATCTGCATTGTTCTGCAGACTCTATGTAAATTGTTAAGGGAGAGGGGAGGTAAGCTTTGAAAGCAGCTTTGCTAGTTGGCGGTTGGTTCCGAATTGTACCACCTTTTGCAACCAACGTAATACTAACTTTCAAACAACTAACTATTTTATTGCATGACGTCATCTGACAGAAGGTGAATTTGACAGTAATTTGACACATTGTCTTAATTTCTATAAGCGCAATAATCATTGCGCGTTGTTTCTCTGACAAATGGGATTATTACACATACATATATCATACAGATTAATATTTAGTTCCGTGATGTTATCAACCGATGAACGGCACAATAAAACCATGCCAAGTTCATTAATTAAGCTATAAAACACGCAATGAAAATAAATATCCGTCTACAAAGAATCTATCGTATCAGAAAAATTAACAAACTAGAAATAAAAAAAACAAATTAATACAGGAAATGAGAGACCTACGTAACTGTAAACTAATTTTTTAAAACTGTAAAAAAAATCTTCCGCTCTGGATAAACAGGCTCGTAAACACGCAAACTGTAATTTTAAACCGATATATTTTTCAAGTAATTATTCGACACCACTGACACACATATCGAAAACAACAGTCTCCTACATAGATATGTCCAATTCGTCATACACCATGTCTTTCTAACTCGTTGATGTTGCCTATACCAACTAGCAGCTAGGTAATACAAATCTTCCCGACCCTATCGTTAGAGCGTAAAACCGCAAAGCGTTTAAATTTATGGTGTTAGGTGGACAGTTTTTCTAGCGGTATATCGTACGACATATTCCGCTTTAAACGAGCGAAGTTAGCGTGAAGTCGACGAAGCCTACATAATTCACCGGGAGAGACATTTGCATAGATTCCATGGCGGACGATATTTTACCGTTAACATATCTGGTGTATACAAACGAGTACTCGACTACTGCGACTATATAATATGTGTCACTATAACGTTGGGAAACAACTGCAAGCTTACACAATAATTGGATTAATTAGAGTTAGACGCATACTGTTGGTAGTTGCGAATTTCAGAATTGGGAACGATTTTATTCAATTCTAGGTTATTAGTTTTAAGTAATCGAGAAGCAATTGAAAGTTAAATACCTGCAGTCGCTTGTTTTTTATGCATTTTCTCTGTTCCAATACAAATAAGCCAGAATTTAGAAGTTTACTGCGACTCCTACTTGGTGTTCATCTGGTTTAACACAAAACAAAACTGGACCAGTCGTTATTAATCCAATTGGCATACTTTTCTGACCATATTCTACGACAAGCTCTCGAAAATTGGAACCACTTTCGCCTTCTTCGGTGTAACTACAACAACTGCACCTTTTGTCCATTATTTTGGCTCAACCACCAATTTCTTCTTCATGCGCAGGGTCTCGGCTTTATCCTTGTCTTCGACTTCCCGGTAAGATTTCACGGAATCGAGGCTTCGTAGGTTATTCTCCAGGGTATTTTCGAATTCCTCGTCTTTCTCTTGGATGCGCCAATCGATTTCTTCATCTACTTCGAATGACAATTGTGGAGTATTTTGTTCTGTTCCTGGTTGGGACCAGCTTCTATTTCTTCGAAAGCGGCTTGCAATGCGTCTGTTTCGACTTCCAAACGTTTCCTGACCTTCTTGATTTCGTCACCTTCACTAACTGGGATCAATAGATAGACTTCATTAGTCAAATTGTTGTTCTCCCTGCGGACGGCTTCATTGGCTGGATAAAGGAAGTACATGCATCACAATTCTTGGTTTTTTTTTAAGCTGGTTCAATAATGTTGGCACCTATGTACATACTTTTTTTCTTTTGGCAAAAGCATTTTTATTTGATAGGAGGCTCTTAATGCGTGGCTCATATGAGCCACTACATTGCTCCAGCGTGGAATAATGTTTTGCAAATCTTCCAATTTCGTGTATCCTTGCTAGATGCTTTAGAGATACTGGTGATACTATTAAGAGGCCAGGGCAAACACGAAAACTTGTTACGTGCCAGGCGATGGGTGGGGTTCAGAGACTAGCCTGCCTCTGCACCACCGGCGCGATGAGGTCGGCCCCCACTGCAGCGTTGGAGGTTATCCTAAACCTGCCACCGCTACATATCTACATCCAAGGAGCTGTGAGGTCCGCAGCATACAGGTTGGCGTATAAACAAGCGCCGATAAGTAAATCGCACGGTGCTGAATACCAAAAACTGATGAATTAACTCAAAGAGGCACCCCTCACGGGGGCGCCAAGTGATTCCATGGTTCAGAAAATCAACTTTGATAGGAAATATCAGGTTATAATACCAAACAAGAAGGACTGGGGGAAAGCTCTCCGATAAGAGCGGACTGGTATACAGACGGCTCCAAAACCGAGCATGGCGTAGGGGCCGGCATATATGGAGGAAAGCCCAGGAAGGCTCTCTCGATAAGCTTCAGCAAAGACACAACGGTCTTTCAAGCTGAGGTCAGAGAAGTGGAAAGATGGACCGAGGCGGTAAAAGCGTCGCCATCTTCTCGGACAGCCAAGCAACACTGAAAGCGATCAGTTCAGCAAGTGTTGACTCCAAACTGGTTTGGGACTGCGTTAATGCCCTAAACGAGGTGGGTTCCCAAAGGAAACTAATTTTGGCCTGGGTTCCCAGCCACGAAGGTGTGAAGGGTAATAAGGCGGCAGACGACCTGGCCAGACAAGGTTCGTCGAGGCAATTCGTCGGGCCCGCCTCATCCTTTGGCACCACCAAATCACAAATCAGAAAATCCATCAACGAATGGATTCACAATAGGTCCAGGGATTGGTGGCGAAAATCGCCTGGGCAAAGACAGGCAAAAGAGTTCCCGAAAGAACAGAAGCCTGAATTCACTAGAGACCTACTAGATAAAGACAGGAAAACCGTCAAAATGTTAGTAGGCCTGTTGACAGGTCACTGCAGACTGAATAGGCATATGTACAACATAGGTCTAGCGGAAAATGCCTTGTGCAGATTCTGCAAGGAGGAGGAAAAACCCCCAGTCCATGTGCTGTGCCACTGCGAAGGCCTGGCAAGGACAAGGTTTCTTATTTTGGGCACAGAGTATCCCACAGCACTAAGCTACATACAGGAGCCGCTCTCAAGGACGTTAACCCTCATAAAGAGGGCAAAGTTAGAGGGCGCCTTCTAGGCTTACTGGGGATCACAATAGACCGGGAAGGTCGCGGTGAAAGAGGCCCGTAGGGCCACCCCTAATCTAATCTAATCTAATCTACGTTGACGGTAGTTGATAAATTGTTAATATTAAATTATTTTCGTGATTGCACCATCACTGCAGTAGAGTTTAGAAACATGCAGTATGCAACTTGACAACTTTAAATTAGTTAGAGGACGAAGGAGATTAGAAATCTGCTAGCTTTCATGCATGGTTCTACTAGGCTCACTCTGACTATAGATAGATGCAGTGGGCGACAAAAACTTAGACGATGCAAATATTTTAATAAATCACTTTATAAATAGAGAAATAAAAATATTATTCCATTTCATAGTAATGTACAAAAGTGAACTTAATAATCTAACAATACCCCTTCCATTCAAAGCGCAGCAAAAACTTTCAAGTTAGTTTTAAAAAAACAAATAACCAGTTTAGTAGTGTGTTGAACCCCCCTTGTGTTTAATTACATTCAACAACTTCTTTGGGACTGATGTAGGTATATAAATTCTGAATAGTATTTGCAGGAATTTTTCCCCTTTAGTTGACAATGGGAGTTGGTTGATGGTCACTTTACCGCATGTTTTTTTCCACCGAACTGCACCGCACTTCTGCAGCCGATGGATCAAAACGCCATTAGATTGATTAAATTATTTTACCGAAAAAGTCTCTTGACACATATATTATCTCAATGCTGTTTGCTTACTTAGCAATGCATGGTTGAAAGTTTCCGCTAAAGTCTTGGGAAAGTGCTGTGAAAAATTACTTAGTACTAATCCAGATTATCGAGGTTGCACTGTACTAACAATACGTGGTTTGTGAATTGTACCATTGCCCTGCTGAAAAATGTAATTTCGTCCAGCCCATCTATTGGCGAAGTGTAGGTGTTCGCTTAATCACTCCTTATATTTGGCTACATTCATTCTGTTACTACAAAATACCACATCACTTTTTTGTTTAAAGCCAATGGCGGCCCATATCGTAACTAAACCACCACCTGTTTGAGGTTCTTTTTAAAGATGTATTTTCGCCGCCCACAGTTTATAAGGCTGTATAGGTATTAGTTTTTTAGTCGTTGGGCGACCGTTGATAATGATGATGACTTTACTGCACACATATGCAAAATAATAATAACGACATCTTTTTTATAAAAAATGTGTCATATTTCCATAGTTAGGTAGGTACTTTCTGTCACATGTGTGAGAACCACCCATCTGCCTACTCATTCTCACTCGCTGTTCCTTTGCAAGCTCGTGGTAATAGAAAGAATAGCCATCTAACCATAACTTACTTATATTGATGAGTTATTCAAAGTATTAAGACTGCATATCATTTGCACGTTAATTTTGTTGTGGTTATTTAGAATTTTTGTAATAAAAATTGAAACTCAACCTTAATTGTGACGGCGGATCTATTAAATTTACAACTACTTAATAAATATTGTCTGCATTTTAAAATGTTTTCACACATCAAAGGTTGATAACCTTGTGTATCAAAAATTAACAATGCTCGTGAATATTGTTATAATGGCTATTCAAGCAAAATTTGTGTCACATTTTGTCTGCTCAACAGATACATACATACTGACATATGTATGTATACATGTAGGTACCTACAAGGTTATCATAAAGAAAAGATATATTTTAATAGTATATTACATAACGAGAGTTGTAAGTAGCTTATTACATGCGAGTAGAAAAATTGCAGTAATTCTACGAGCATGTAATAAGCTTACAATTCCAGTTATGTACTACGAGTATACTTTTTCTACGAGCAAATTTCTACGAACGAATTTACCAATTTACGTTGTTTGTTGTACGCCAGTCCATTGCTGGTATACCTTTTCAGATCTTTCTCTTGATTTTTTTGGTAATAGGTTTTTAGTAGTGTTCGCAGCTAACTGAATAATATTGGGTGGTGTATTATTCAATTCATTTTCGCTATCCGATGAACTCATTTCAGTTATTTATTTAAAAATAAATGTATATTCAGATAGCGGACAGCTAGTTTTGATTAATTTTAATCTGTCAAAATTATGGACGGGTACTAACTCGTTTCCATGGTTATTTAATTGTTTTTATATAGAACTGAAGCGTAATTTTTTTTATTACGTGCTTAGTCATTACATGTCAGTAGCTTGTAATGATCTGTTTACTTAGCAACCAGATAGTAGGTAATAGGTAATTTACTATAGTAAGGGAGTAAAAAAATTATTTTAATAAATTAAGTTAATAAAAAAACGAAATGTAATAGTGTACTGTCAAATAAAGGCGTAGGTACCGCAATTTGATACAAAAATTTGAAAGAGTAGGTCTGCAACTGATTTACCATCAGGAAGACCAAGAATTACAAGTAGGTACCTACATATATACGTTTTTGGACCTGAGCAACGAAAACCTGTTTCTGAAGTAATTGGACGCGCTGAATTCGAATCTTAAATTCGTTTTTTAAGTTTGGTTCTATTTTACGACGTATTCAATAAGTTCATTTTTTATTATTTTTGACAGTTTGCGGCTATTTTAGTAGTCGATTAACCTACAGTTCTCCCAGATATTTAGGAGCTTCTAAAACGAATTTAAAACTGAACGGTAAGCAATTTCTCCATGTATCATACAGCGCCTGGTTAGTATTATAATAGATGTCTAACATAACCTACCCTCTGTAAACCCGACCATTTTTAAATATTATATCATATATGTTTATATGTATACGAAACTAACTGTATAACGACCTAGAAATTAATACACATATTTGTCAAAATATTAATTGTGTCGCTATATTCATGCGAATTCAGAACAATCATCTAACTGTAAAGACAAAAATTATACATTTATAATCCCACGCATTGACTTTATGGCGATAACAACGCAGCAAACATAACATGTATACATCATGACATTATTTTGTTCTTCCTTATATTGTTAAACAAATCTAGGTTGAAGTCTAATTTTGGAAAAGCATAATTAAAAAATGTTAATAGAAAATACTGTTAAGCGGATTTATTTATACGGATATGAGGAACACAATTGACTATTAGTTTTAATGGTGGTAATTCAGGTTGCACGAAAACAACTGGCTGTATTAATTATATTTATTGACAAATTTAGCGACTTTATTCATAATATTCGCAAATATATAAATAATAAATTCACACGTATGTGTAGTTACGAAATTGTCCTTCGACATAAACGAACATCTTTTGTTATGCACGTAGCCCTTTTATTTAATTTTGAATTTATGTAGATGTATAAAAATAAACAATGTTGTTATTTGTATGCTAGCAAAATATTTGTCATTGTAGATGAAATTGTGATGATAGATTTTTTTAAAGATCATTTCCGTATTATTGTAGATATACATACGTAATTTAAATGGCTAATATATTCTTTTCTGCTACGTTATTGTTAATAAGACGAGTATGCAACTCATTCTGACTATTTACCGAAGTAATTGAGTTAGAAAACAGAAAACACTTTGTCATATTGATGTATTTACATATTCAGAGTAAATAACTAATTCAACACCAATTGGTACCGATATTTATTCCATTTGTTTAAACAACGTTGAGCCTGCTAATGACACAGACTATAGATACGTCTACACTTTTGACGCAATACTTGCATTTAGATAATTGGTTTTTACTCTTTTGCTTTTAAATAATTATGAAGTTACTTAATTGATAGCATGATAAAAAATATTTGTTATTAATGTTTGAACTGTATATTATACAATAACTGGAACGGCATCGGACTGTACCTATGCCAGACAGGTGCTTAGGTGCAAATGTGGGACAAAGATAACTGTCAAGTTAGGCGAATCTATCTCGATCTGTGACATTGTGACTCCACATGTTTGATGTTGGAATTATCCCATTGTTGAGGTATCACAGGACAGCATTCAGTGATTCCTCCCACATACTCAGGCAAACTTGTTCAGATTTTTCCTCTCTGTCGATGTGTTTATTATACAGTATGAAATTACAAAGTAGGCGACAACACAAACAATAAAACCATACGGTAATGATTATAAAATGACAACTGACAGAACACGCACGCGCAGCGGCAACGCAGCAAACTCTGTACACTTCTAGACGTGAAATGTTACTGCCTTATATTAGACTAATTTGCAATATCTACTTCTTGGATTTATGCAAGTTCTGTAGAATATTATTAGTCTCAGAAATTGCAACGCATACAGAATTCATCATCATCGATGCCATCACAGATGTATGTATGTACATATATCTATCACATAACCTAGAAAAATGTTCGCGGGTCATATTGAATTGTATACATCAACTGAGCCACCAAAAAATTCAGAGAAGTCATGAATGAAATCAGTAATGTCTGAGATTGATTAAGCGATTTAAACCTATATGTGCTGTATATCTGGCTGACGATTCTTAATCATAGTAAGTAATTTACTTACATAACTTGTCAATTTGACTTGTGATTGCGAATGACATTTTGGAGGTTAAAATAAATTCTCTACGGTCACGCGTGACTGATATGTCTATCTATCTTAGGGATGCCGATTTTTATCAAAAGATAGATTTTCTGAATCGATTAAAATCGAAACTTCAAGAATCGATTTCGAAAAAAATCGAGGCTTAAATAATCGATGTTTTGATTAGATTTGTGTACTTTTAGTAGGGCAATAATAAGAACTAGTTTTTTATATTTTAGTAAACAAATTTTAACTTCTGTTATGACATCTAAATCATTTGTAACTCTTTATTGATAGCACTGCTTTACATGGCTTGGTATATTATACCAGCGATACACAGTGTACGGAAAATACAACTTAAAAAAATGTAGGATGATAGAGGGAACCAAGATAGACCTCTGAAGCTTATTATAAACGGCAGGTCAGAAATGTATAATTTCTCTGCTAGGTATAATAATCCTTTTAATGTTAAATTCTTTGAATCCAAGCGACTTATGCTACACCTATTCATAGAAGCCTTGTTATAACTAACTGACACTTTATATCATATTTATTATCAAATCGGGTATAAAAAAGAATCGATTTTCAAAAAAAATGGGATATATAAAAAAATCGATTTGCATAAAAAATCGAGTAGGTATTCAAAATCGATTCAAAAAATCGATCTTTAGAAATAAAAGAATCGATTTTTCCAATAATCGATTAAAAATCGGCATCCCTAACATCAACTGAGCCACCAAAAAATTCAGAGTAAGTTATGAATAAAATCAGTCTGAGATTGATTAAGCGATTTAACCTATATGTGATACATATCTGGCTGACGATTCTTAATCATAGCATAGTAACTAATTAATACTTACATAACTTGTCAGTTTGACTTGTGATTGCGAATGACATTTTGGAGGTTAATATAAATTCTCTACGGTCAGACGTGACTAATATGTCTATCTCACTCGTTCATGGCCTACGCTAGAAGAATCTTTTGTGGCTATTATTCGTACAACTGAAACGCCTAGTTATGAAAAATATACCTACAAAGAATTCTAGTTAGGGATTACTATCTCTCTCTCTAACACATTATATAATTATTATGAATTATATACATAAAGAAATCGATTATTCATCACAAAATCTTATTTACATGGAAAGAAATTCCTAACACAACTACGCATTAAAGATTTTATTTATAGTAAATTAGTTTGCATTTACATGCCAAAATATAGTAAATATACTGAAATCAAGGTTAATGCAACTTTGGTAAATTTCATGGTGACTTAATTTTAATAACCTGTTCGCTTGTTTACATATTTTAAATTGATTTTGTCATGCTTTCTTTAAATATTTTCCGTATATGATTTGTACAGTAGATCAGTTTTTCAAACGTGGTAGAGATTGAGATATGTACACTGACAATGAGTACAGCTGTTATATGACATAAAACTGTTCCTTTTTTGGAATATTCGAAAAGACTGCAACAACATATCTTTGTTATTTCATTGCTGTATAAGTATATACCTATGTATATATTTTCAAAATAATTCAGTACGCTATGTAGATATAGTCTGTTTACCATAACAGAGGAGGCACATCTGTTCAATTTAAATTTGCGCTTATTTTGTCTACTAAATATGAATATAAAACTGAAAAGTGAAACAAGATAATAGTTAGGTGTTTGTCAGTTTGTCCCCCATTTGTGATTTGCAGCCTACCTGGCATAAGTATAGTTGTGGTCTGGTTGTGGTATAGTTGTGCGATTCCATCCTAGCTGTTGTATTCATTGGTTGGATATGCCAGCATAGATAATCAGATCAGATTATCTAGCAAGTCAAATAAATCAAACTTATGCGTTATAACCATGAAATTAACCTCCAGCATCAAAGTAAGTGTGTAATTCTATAAATGCGAGTATATTACGTTTTAAAAATTTTTTGCAAACTAGAGTTAGAGAAACTGACCCTGCCATAAAGATTTGATTCACTATACTATACACTATACTCTGTTATTAAGAGGAGTAAACTGTAAAATCCGCATCACATTAGGCAAATTAACCTGACAGCTAGTTTGGCGGTAAAGTTAAATGATGAATTACAATGATATCAAGTATGTACTTATTTACACTTCCATATTTAATGTAATTTACATATACAACAGATTTATAAAATATAAGTACACAATAATTTTAATATGTCTTTTGTTATTTGCATTATACATATTTGTAGTACATCAAACAGCTTCACTGTCCACTGTTGCTCTTTGACATGTTGGTAACCTTTTTGTACACATTTATTGTATATTTTTTATTTTGCTCTCTGTTTGTTGTCATTGCGGAATTTAATTTAGCTTTAGTTTCTTATTAGTTTTAGTATTAGGCAAACTTTTCGTTTCTGTTTGTGTTCTTTTTTTTACTCAAGGTTCAATGGAAGAGCAATTCAACTATTTTAGTTGCAATTGAATTGAACATTGTGATTCTCTTCACTGTATGT
>SMLS01066699.1:0-16409 GCA_004785975.1 Popillia japonica
CATTGGGAGTATTTCCTGTTCAAATTTGATCTTTGTATGCGATTTAATCGACGTTCTCTATTTTCAAGGGCAACTAGTATGGGGCTATGATGAAACGGTAAGTCTAGAGTAGCTTTAGCACCACTGGCAGTTCTTTAACAATTCTAGAATGAGGTAGTGGTCCTCTAAATTAAGAACGGTTTCTTTTGAAATCAGATCAAAATTTCTACACGATATTCAAGCTGTTGTGTATCAAGCTTTTGAGCACACACATATTTTTCCCCGATAACCAAGCCTTGTGTATTTAGATTAACGGATATCAATGTGCCTGGTTTTGTCTTTGTTAGTTTTTTCTTGTTGCTTTGTCTAAATAGATTTTCTACAAACATTTTCTGTTTTTTTTTTAATAGTTTTATATTTCATATTGGAAAATAAATATGACGCGGAAAAGAGAAACGTACCATATTTTACATGTCTTGGTTTATTATTTGGTGCATATTTATCATTTTTTGTTTCACATTGATAGATTTTGTTCACGGGTTTGGAGACATTTTGGATTAATTTTGCGATTTGGCAATATCATGCTAATACTAAGTAATTGGCACCAATGAGAACGCAAATGAACTCGCTCGAGAGGTTCTGTCAAATAAAAATGCTAACAAATGAAGACAACTGAATGACAGGAAGTATTTCTTGAGGGTGGTCAACTGTAAAATGTAAAAACCACCAGAACTAGGAATTTTGAAAATTTGAATAATTTGAAAATAAAAATAAGAAAGTTTAATCAATTAGAAAGCAATTATGTACTTGTTTTTTGAAAATAATATATGTATATTACCTGTAGGTTACTAAGCCCCAATTCTCCATAGCACCAGCCGAAAAATCCGGTATAGCAATTTGATCCATCTTATCCACGCCTTCCATGTCATAATAAGGAAGTCCAGTGTACTCGTCTAACTCGTCCAAAACTAGTAGTCCGATATCATAAGCATATTTCGCCGTAGATCGCGCATCTGGTTGGGACCACACATCATACTGCTCCCTTTCTCCACCTTGACTACTGTATCCTTCAAATTTTGATATAATAAAAGCTATCAGATAGGTGGACATTACAGGTGTATCACTGTATACATCTTGGGTGCTACAACCAAAAAAGAATGAAATTCAATTAAATGTTAGAAGCTTTAGAATTAGACCTACGATGTAGTTGTCGTTATATTTGTGTTGGCTAAAGATATATAATCTTCTGGTCTGTTTATTGTTATTTGGAAAACGGCTTTAAAATTGGGCTCATCGAAACATGGAAAAGCTTTTCGAGCATCGGTCGTTTGAAATTGAGTAGTTGCAATATATCTGGAAAATTGGGTTATATTATTGGGTACTACATTATTACAGAGTGTTATAATGAGACTCACTCTGTTTCATTTTCTGCATTAGTATAAGAACTCAAATAGAACCCGGACATATCATCGTGAAGGATGCCTTCATAATTTTCAAATTTCAGGATATAATCCACACCAGGCACTAGATTTTCCTCGGCTGTTAGTACTATCATCTCGTACGTGTCTACTTCTTCTAACGTCAATTGTATAGGTACTGGGTCTTCGTCATCCGCAAGAGTTACGGTGTATGAATTGTCGGGATAACTTATATTCATCGAATTTAAAGTGATGGTATTGCTGGCCGTTTCAAGTCTGATCGTTATAGAAACTGTGCCGGTAAACGTTGCTGTTACGCTAAAGTCATCTTCTACCCAGAGTTCTAGTTCGTATCGACTGGGTTTAACGTTTTCTGGCAGCCTGTACGGATCTGCATCTTGCGCTACAGTTTGTATGTAGAATAAACTTATTAGGATTAAAAATTTCCGCAGTCCCATATTGATCTGTAATTAGAAAGTATTATTTTGAAATTAATGAAATTGATATGGTATCGATTTCAATACAATCGGACAGGTGGAAAGCCATACATCAATGATTTTTTCCGGGTTAAAGTAGTCGTAACAGCAAAACTTGCCGTGATTGATTATCGAAATCTAAAAATTCAAGTTGGTACGGCGATAAAACATGTTGTTTTTTGATATTTTGTCTGATCTTGCTAATGCAATCATCAATCGGGCTCTGAGTTTTGTATTGATGGTAAATATTGACAGAGACTGATAACAATAACATATTAATATTATTGCCGTGTATCCGTGAGTAATGCTAGTAACAAATGAGTTAACGCTATTAGAGAGATAGAATAGATAAGCTATATTAACGTTGATTTTTTTCCACCTCGTCTAAATATGTTGTTGATATCACAAAAAATAAATAAATAAAAATGTAGTTTAAGTTAAAACCTGGTTGACGAAACATTATCAGTTCAAATTATGGGGTTATCATAAATTATTATAACTTTTTAACAAATTAAGTTGGGATTTAATACGCCCAAAACCAGGTATGGCAATTGCTTAATATGACCTAAATTTTGTTCTGGTAAGATTACCAACCTTTCCTCCAAATTGTACACAGCATTGCAAATAATCCCACAGCCAGTAATCCTCTGGGTTAAGTTGAAGCGATCTTGGTGACCATGAATTTACGAAATGTCAAATAGACGATCTTGAAAAACGTATGCTAACAATTGTTTGACTGGTCGGAAAATGTGTAAACCCGCCCCAAACGGTAGCTTTCTTGTCATGAAGACTTTCTTGAACGGTTTCTTGTGGATACCAGATTCTAGAGGTTTGAGTATTAACTCCACCATTCAGAGTAAAATGTGCACCATCTGTCAGCATTGATATATGGATACATTTTTATAATTTTGTGTAAAATTTTCCAAACCGTGGTATACAGCACTTGCAATCGCTTGGATATCGCATTTGCGCTGCTGATTACTAATGCATTACCTCTGGCTATGTCCTGATTCTCATGAAGAACCTCTGCAATTTGGACATCACTAATTCTTGGTTTTTCTGATCTTGATAGGTAAGCTACAGACTCTTTTCCTTCACATTTTTGTATCAAATTGCGGTACGCTTTCATTGGACAGGAAAATTTGTGAAAAAGTTATAATAATTTAAACTATATCCCTTAATTTATGATAACCTTGTATATAGGTTGTAGTTTTAATTGAAATGTTTCGAATCGGGTATAAAATGTGTACTCGCGTAAACAAAACTGTTATCTTTATTGTCCACTTAGATTGGAACGATAATTAAATAAAAATGAGTAATCTCAATTAATATGGACCGTTTAATTTGCGTATATTTATAACTTTGTCGATTATTATCTGTTGGCAGGTCTCCTCTTATCTTTCCCCGATGTGCTGGAAAAACACGAATTTTCTAATGATTGGATCTATTTTCGCCTAATAAATTTAAGCATTACAGTTAGTAGGTTAGGACTTACTTTAATTAATTGTTATCACAGGAGGAAGTACAAACTACATTACACAGAGGAACACACAGAACAGGTTCCAGTATGTAAGTTTTAATGATGAAATTGTTGCAATGAGTCGAGTATTTCCTTGGAAAAAATATTACGTAAACTTAAGCATAATAATTGTAATGCGCAAGTTTAATATTTATATCAAATTGTTATTATTAAAGAAAAATTAATTATAGCGTATTGTCTATGTCGTAAAACCAACACAAATTGAAATTGTTATAATTCGTATTATAAAAGGACTTACACAATTCATATTTGCACCAATAAAATCTGATAAGACAAATCTAACTAATATTGCATTTAACTTCTGCAAAGCTATGCGGAGATAACACACAATATCTCAATAATATTTTCTTAAATATTAGTGATGTTTTTTATATTATCACTATAAAGGCTATTTATGAAACAATGCAAGCATAATATTGCGATGACTTTTATCTGTGATTGATTAAAGTACTTAGATGTTGCAAAAACTTTTATTGAAATATGATCTCAAGTGGGACACTTAAAAAGAAAGTTATTGAATAAGTTTAAAAGTTTAAAGATGTGCATACAAATAATTTTACCAAATTTTGCTCAATTTATACCTTAAATTAAATTTAGTGGCATTTATGTTTGTCATTGCACATTTCCAACTCACTATTCCCAACCAGTAAGGATGTCAATCTGTAGACCATGGTAAATGATGTAATGTAAACTATGTAATTAGTTTGTGCTATTTATGCCTATGTACATAGGCTATGCAGGAGCAGCATAAATGTCTTCGGTAATATAACGTATTATTCCTCAAGCTTCAAAACAAAGTTTGTAATTTTTAATATGTTGATCAAGAAGAGTTATTCATAATCGTATGTAGTCATCTCACCAATGCATATGGTGGAAAAGACATAAGGCCATATCGGAATTTGATAACAAACTACCTACTTTTAGTTATTTTCAGTTCAATAAGTCCAATTAAGGCAATTGGGGTACAGCAACTCAAAAAAAAACAGAAAAAATGCCTTTTTTTGGACCTCTTTTCCCATCCACATCAGCAATTAACATGTGACAGGACAACAGAAAGTTAATTGTCAGGTTGTATGGAAGAACATGTAAAAATGAATACCGTCTAATAAAGCCGATATTATTATTATTTTTATTATTATTATTATTATTTTCCACTGGCAAAACACACCAGGATAAAAACAGTAAAGAGGACAGTGGATTACTGGTTAATCTAGAGAAAAATTGGTCTATGTATGTTGTCAGCCTTTGTACCATTGGTGGCAACCGTAAATCAGGATTTCTCTCTAGCTTTATAGAGGAATCTAATTCAGATTTAATTGAGATTCAATAAATTGACAACAAACCTTATGCCTTTCAGCTAGACCAAGGAACGCCTGTTCTTTTATAATTTCTAAAGCCCACTTGTTTTAGTTTATGTTATAGACTTATCTGATGATCTATAACATGGACCGATTTCCAAAACTGCACTATCAGTGGGATACAAGCACACTAAAGATGCAATCTTAACTACAACTGTGAAAAATTATTCTCTATTCAAAGCATTAACAACATATAAAAGAATAACTTTATTCAATTGAAATGATGCATAATTGTACATGATAATCACTACAATAGCACAAGCTGATGATTATGTCAAGATAGCAGGCCAACAACTGTGTATAGATGAGGTAATGAGGTAATAGGAGTTTAGTTGAAAATCTAGGTACAAGAAATTAAAGGTTTGTCTAATTTTAATGATGCGGTATTGCATCTATCAAGCAAGATTTGATAATTGTCACCTTGGTAGGAACCTATCCTTCCGTTTTGTATCGTATTTAAGCATAGTTTGGTAATAGCGATGATGAAAAAGTGCTTAATTTGTGCTGGAACAGATATTGATTCTAATACAGATGGGCTCAATTTTTTGTTATGGACGTTTGCGTGTTCCAATTAAAATTTAGTTTGAGATCTACAAAGGCGTGATAACAGTTTAATCATAAGATCATTTCCCGTAGTTCCTTGAAATAAATTGATTCTAATTAAAATGATTCATTTGAGACTTGTATTCTAAAGTATCGTAAAGTTTTTACCAAAAGAAACAGCAAACCAAGAAATATTGTTTGATTCGCAAAAAAGTTTTGGTGCTAGCAGCTCAAATTTATTTAAAAATGAATTAAAGTGTGGAAGACCTCTAGAAGCACAAACTAGAAAGATTATTAATAATTTTGACGATTTCGTATTGAGCGATCACCAAGAAAAAATTTGATTCAGTTTCTAAACTGATTTTTTTTATCCTATTTCAGCAAAATTTGTATCGACTCTATTCAATTTTATGATCTAAATTTTAATAGTAAATTTTTCGTTACTTACAGTTATTTAATACCAAGCATTCGCTGATGTACTTAGTTCAATCAATCACTGCTGATTATCACGCACGAGCACTAACAGAATAGAACCAAAGAACAAGTCTAACACTATTTTATATTGTGTTTATCTTATCTGATATTATATTATGAGAAATGATATGCTTAAACTATGAACGTTTAATAAATTGTTGTTATCCCACACAAAAATGGTCTTTGCTTATAATTAGTTTTTAAATTATATCTAATTTAATTTGCAACTCTGCTAGAGTTTACTAATTTGTGTAAATCAACACTACAATGTTTCACAGTCGAACATTTTCCGTGAGGTAGCTTACAGCTACAAACATGCACTTTAACTATTTAGTTCACATACTTATAATTTCAGACATGATAGTAAAAGTCAAGGTTTCTATATTTGCTTGTTAAGTTTTCTAGGATATATTTTTTTTCTACCTCATTTGGAGTTTGTATAAAGTTTATTGTACGAGGGTGTATTAGAAAATAATGAAACTGATGCTACAGTCTAACAATAAATCATTTGTTTAAAAAATTTATCACAGTACTGTCCGTTCTGTTCAATGCACTTATTCTATCGCTTTATCCAGTTGTCATCAAATTCTGAAAAAAACATTTTTAATAGTCTGTTTAGTGCGTCCTCGTAAATCTTTTTTGATTTCAGGGAAAAAATGGAAATCACATGAAGCAAGGTCGGTAGAGTAGTGGGATAAACCATAATTTCTACTCCTAATTCTTCAATTGTTGGTGGACAAATCGGACAATTGACGATAACAAAACTGTTTACTACAATATTATATAATCGTCTAAGTGATTGGTGTGAACAACATGCAATTTTATCAGGGGAGCAATCCAGCTTGCGACGTAATAGGGGGTGTATTGTTAATAAGTCAGATTAGAATCGTTAAAAATGAAAGGATGTAGGTATGTCAACCATCAACTGCACGAGATTCAGACCAAGGAAATGTGTTCAATATGTAATTTGAACAAACCAGAGATTATAGAACATATCATGGTGGAATGCTTAATATTTGTATCAACCCCTTAAGAGCTAGTATCTCTCGGGTGGCAGAGGAGTGGCGATTGAAGACCTACTGGTTGTTGAGATTAAACAACAATTAGACTGCCTTTATTTTTATCTAGAAGGAGTATTGGAATTGCGATCATTTATAATTGCGGCATAATTACTTATTTGCACTCCAGAATCATGAATTAAAATATAAGTTGTGTTTATAGAAATTCTGTTTTTCCTCCACAGACAAACAACGATAGTTATCTCAAGGAAATTGATTAAATTCTCTTTTCTAATATTGACGGACATATGTATAATCCAACAATATAAATTTCAATCTTATTGACTTATCATCTATGTACATACATATCGAGGAGTAATATCTGAAGACCGATTTAGGAACAATATGTAATTTGTATTATGATAACCATCAGAATCATTTATCGTTTATCACCGGTGCTATTTAATGTAAATCATAACGGCTAGTGACAAAGAAACTTGAAGTAATATTGACGTAAGAGATTTTGCTACTAGCGAGCTTAACTGTTAGCTGTTTAAACTTCCTTCAAATGTGTTTCTAATTCTATTGAAAGATTGGTTGAAAGGTTAAAAGTTATCGAACTCAACCGTTTATGAGCCCTTGAAAGGCACAGGTTTAATCCCAAGGCTCGACATATGAGTTCCTCATGTTCTCACGGATACAAATTTGCGTCTTCACATTGATGTCTGTGATTTGCTTCGTAAACCTGACAGAAACGATCCATTTTTGAAACATCATCAGTGGGAGACGAGAGATTGTTTATAACAATGTCAAGAGCAAGAAATCGTGGAGTAAAAAGATGAACCAGCTCAAAGAATTCTAAAGCCACAATTCGTCAAAAAGATCAAAACTAATCAACAGGAAAGATGTAGTGTTCCACTAAGATTATGCTTCATACAAGTTTGGTAACTTGCCAAAAGCATTTACGGCTTGAATGGGATATACTGCGACACCATTTATATCCTCCAGATCTGATACCTTCTTATTAGTATTCCCTCCGGTCTGTACAAAATTTTTGAGATTGTAAAATGTTTACTTCAAATGAACACGTCAAAATTCACCTACAACAGGTATAATCGAAATAATTTCTAACAAAATCGAAAACTAATTGTGAATCATTGTTAAAGCTGCTTTAGATGTATATTTGTACATACCTACGTATCAGAAAAGATAAAATTGCGCCAGTTTAGCACCAATTTAAATCGTATCTAACCAGACATAGGATTTAGATAAGTAAGCTGTTAATTGCTATAAATCGTTTATGTTGGAAAAAAAAACACGTAATGGCATGGTAAAGTCCTAATTCCATATGATTTCTATAAATATAATTAGTATCCAAAATTATGCAGCCGATTCTCTTTTTTAAAAAACTTGATCGTGGAGTGATACTTGTTGGAATATCTTATCCTTATCATCTAGCACACAATTACTTAGACTTATTTGATTGTGCAAATCTTTGCCGTCAGTGCCGATGATTGAATATATTTATTTTTGCTATACGAGGATGTACTTACATACCTTATAAGTGCTACTAGTTTTAAAAACGCGTCTGTTTGATATACCTATACATATCTATTTCTGGAATTTGCGGACCTGTTTTTGTTATCGAATAAAGCCATCAAAAGCTACAGTATTATCGGTGCCTTTTTATATGATTATCTTTAATATTTCGGATGCAATAAAAATTGCAATTTCCTCTGTAACTATTTTTGCGATCCTATTGATAATTTTTCTCTGAAATATTACGATAAAGTGATTAAATAAAAGCAATTCCTGTTTTGGAATTTTTAATATTTTATAGATAACAAATTAATATGTATATACAAAATTTTCAACAATACCTAATCTATTTATACATAAAACTTACAATAATACAACTTAATATCAATAACATGTGACAGTATACGCTAAAAGCACTGCCGCGGAAGTAATATAACACTTCTTCAGATGTACTGTTTATCCATAAGATATTTGAGTTGATTCTAGCTGAAGCCTCAATTATAGTTGTATTCAGGGCTGCGGTGAAACTGTTCGCATGTTGTGTAATGAAAGTATTGAACTGCAAATGGAAAATAATAATATAAACTTATCTAAAATATTCTGTAATATACAGCGTTAGTAAAAAGTCCCGGAACGGTCGAATAACTTTGTTATTTGAAAATTATGATTTCTGAAATTTGGTATGGGGGTATAGTTAATATAAATGCATTTTATGCAATACAATTTATAGTTTTTTCACTTCCGGTTTAATCGACAATACGTCCAACTTTTTTTTTTCAACGGAACGCCCGGATTTTTTTAACGCTTTTGAATGCAAAATAAAAAACTACGTTCAGGAAGTATTAAGATGTTTATTTTTATTCACAAGAAAACAGTTAAAAAATTAAAAAAGTGTCCTAATACAGAAAAAACAAGGTACCTTTGAAAAAAGTTGTTGTTTAGTGTTTGCATTCTTTTTGCCGTCACATTTGACAATTGTAAAAGCGTTTTAACTTTTGCATCGCTATAAATTTACTTATTTTAGATATTGACACATTTGAAAATGGCAGTAAAACTTACTGAATCAGAACGAATTGAGATATTAATGATGCGTGGGTACGGTGTTCGTCAACGTTCTTTTGAAGAGGTTCGTATTTTGTTTAATACTGTTTATCCGGATCGTCACATTAGTAAAAGTACGGTATGCCGAACAATTCAAAAGTTTGAAGTCTTTCGTCAGGTGAAGGATTTACTTAGAAGAGGACGTCCATTAACAGCAACAGATGAAGAAACTAGTTTGAATGTGTTACTTACAGTGGAAGAAAATCATCACGTGTCCACAACAGAATTAGGTCAAATTCATGAGATCTCTCAAAAATCTGCTCATAAGATTCTTAAATCAGCAAGACTGAAAGCCTATAAAATGTATCCCGTCCATGAGTTAACTGCAGATGATCTAGATCGTAGACTACATTTTTGCGAAACAATGACGGAATTGATCGAGCAGCAGCCTAATGTTTTAGATCACATCATTTTTTCAGATGAGGCAACGTTTTGTCTCAACGGCACTGTGAACAAACATAATTGTCGCTACTGGGCAATTGAAAATCCGCATTGGATTGAAGAAGTCCATACACAGCGTCCTCAAAAGGTGAATGTCTGGGCTGGTCTTGTTGGAAACAACATCATAGGACCATTTTTTATAAGAGGAAATTTAACTTGCAACGTCTACTTAAATTTATTGCGAAATGAGGTTGTTCCAGCACTTGTGGCCCTCTTTCCAAATGCAAACATAGGTGATCACCCTAATGCACATTTTTGGTTTCAACAAGATGGAGCTCCCCCCCATTTTGCCCATAATGTCCGCGATTATTTGAATGAAATTTTTCCGGATCGTTGGATCGGACGTAGAGGAGCAATCGAATGGCCAGCACGTTCCCCAGATCTCTCGCCATTAGATTTTTTCTTTTGGGGTCACTTGAAATGTCAAGTGTACAAAAATCGTCCCCAGAATCTTGAACAATTGGAAGAGAGAATAGTTCAAGAAGCCAATCGCATCACTCCAGAACAAATACAAAATTCAATAAGAAATTTTACTGACCGTTTACATTTTTGTCAAATTGTAAATGGAGAGCATTTTAAACAATTATTGTAATCGCAACCTGAATAGACAGGTATCTTGATTTTTCTGTATTAGAACACCTTTTTAATTTTTTAACTGTTTTCTTGTGAATAAAAATAAACATCTTAATACTTCCTGAACGTAGTTTTTTATTTTGCATTCAAAAGTGTTAAAAAAATCTGGGCGTTCCGTTTAAGAAAAAAGTTGGACGTATTGCCGATTAAACTGGAAGTGAAAAAAATATAAACTGTATTGCATAAAATGCATTTATATTAACTATACCCCCATACCAAATTTCAGAAATCATAATTTTCAAATAACAAAGTTATTCGACCGTTCCTGGACTTTTTACTAACGCTGTATAAAGGCTTACCAATGCTCTTTGTGCTTCAGTCGTGATTCTATCGCTGACACCTTTTATGATAGTTCCCACATTTTCGACTCTGCAATAACAAATTTGAATACACTTTCTTTGCTGGAAACTGAATTATTTCGTACCTTTGGTTTATTAAGTTGAACGATACCGTTAGCCAATTCAGGATTGTATTCACCCCAATTACGTCGTTGTTAGTGTAGACGGATGTGATTGCTGCTAATTTATCATTTTCGCTGAATACACTGTCGGCTAGAAGAACATGTTCTAGTAGCCTGAAATAAACATGTACTCCTGTTAATTAGCTGTAAATGATCCACCAAGACCAAGAACTAATGATGTCTAAGTTGCAGAGATTCTTCATGAAAATCCGGACGTAGCCAGGGGTACTAGCAATCAGCAGTGCAAATGTCATATCCCAACGATGGTGAATGGTCTATACCACGGTTGGAAAATATTACGCAAAATTCTAAAAAATGTATACGTATAAACTGAAAATGCTGTTTGAATTAAAGGAGGCAGATTTGGTTACTAGGAACGATTTTTCTTTGGAAACTCAGATGGAAATTCAACATAAATGGTTATCCCGTATTTTATGGACAGATGAGACAGATGAATGGTGGAGTCAATAATCAAAAATGTACAATCTGGTCTGCAGAAAATCCACAAGAAATCGTTCAAGAAAGTATTCATGACACAAAAGTCACCGTTTGCTGCGGTTTTACAACTGATTTTATCATTGGTCCATATTACGACGAGGAAATGCAAAATGGAGAAGCCGTATCTATAACTGTAAACGGTGAAAGATACTTGCAAATTTTAAGAGATCATGTAATTCCACAGCTGCAGAACGAGCACCACAGAATTGAAAAACTTATTTTTATGCAGGATGGGGCACCCCAGTACATTTTCCGACCAGTCAAAGAATTGTTAACTAACGTTTTTCAAGATCCTGTGTTAACCAGATATTATGCAAATTCATTGTCATTAAGATCACCTGATCTTAACCCAGCGGGTTACTGGCTGTGTACAATTTGGAGGAAAGGTTGGTAATCTTGCAATAACAAGCAATATTAAGCTATTGCCGTAACTGACGTTTGGGAATTCGATTTCGTTAATTTTTTGTTATTAACTTAATTTGTTAAAAAGTTAAAAAATAATTTAAAATATATCTCTAATTTGTTGAAGTTGATGACGGTCAGAACGAGATGAAACGTTTCAAAATTAATGTTTGATACAAAAACTTCAAATAATTAACCATTTATAAAAGAAAAAGTATTAAACACAAATACATGCTTCTTTTGACAGGAAAAAAAAAAATGAAAAAGACATCTAACGTGGAAAAGAGACTTCTAAAATTTTGCATCATAGCATCATGCAACAATATTAGAACTAGGTCAAATTAACATGCACCATTATGCTAAGTACAAGCTGGTTAATTCAGATAATACTATGCAATTCCTGCATGCATAATTTACCCCAAAATTATTGCTTACCCCACATCTTCTTTCCTGTACTACAGAAACTTGTTACGTGTATATACTTTCTGGAATCATACATATTTTTGATGTTAACGCAATAATCTTCTCCCAAAGAAATACGAGATCATCAATTCTATTAATAAAACCTTGCAAATTTTTATTACGTACGTTGCTAAAATTGTAGCATTTTGTGTGCATCCAAGACCTGCTGCTAACCTCGTCCTCTGCGGATCTTCATGTATGATAGTGTAACCGTACGCTGCTATCACCCATTCTTCAATTGTAGCATTCCTAATACCATTACAGTAGACGAAACTTTGAGAATCAGGTTGTATCGGCGTTCCCAATACTAGCCAGCTTAAGAACATAAGTCGTGTTGTATTCCTACATCCGCTATGTCCCAGATTACACAACCAGGTTAATACTTCTACTTTAGTCAATTTGGTCAGGTGATCGTCATATTGACTGATAAATCCGGTTCTATTGAAATAACCGTCTAGAGCTGTGAGACCATACGTCTAATATAATTGCGCTTAATTAATTTTGAGTAATTTTTGAAAACAAAAAAACTTACCCTAACCAAATCGTGCACTACATCTATTCCGGTAAATAAGCGATCTAGATGGCTTAAAGCTTTAGTGAATGTTCGTATTGGAACGTATTCCGTTTCGTTTGTGATGTACGATCCGATATCTAAAGCAATGCTGTGATTGAGCCGACCTGATCTGGCTAAATTGAAGGAGTCATCTATAAGTTGCGCCCTATTTATGACTGGTATGGCTGTGAAATTACCGGTCCATAAGTAGTTACGAATGAATTCCCAATTGTTTGCGTCGTAATTAACTCTATAGAAGCCTAAAATTGCAATACACGTCTTAGAATTTTGCAATGCAAAGGCGATCAAAAGAAAAATACCTATCTGATTTACATTAAAAATGACCCAATCATTTTGGTTGAGATTTAAAGTTAAATTCATTTGGCGGGTGTTTAACCATGTTACAGCATCATTAACGTTAGTAAGTGTTAACCACGTCAATGGAATAGGCCATAAGGTCTGATCGGTTACTATTGACATGTTGATGAAGAATCTCTCCTACAAATTTGATTATGCAAAGCCTAAACATTTTCAATTTAATGGTTGAAGATTACTTGAGTAATTTGGGCGACATTTCCAGTGTTTACTGTTATAACCGGGTATCCAGCTTGAGTTTCCCAAGCCGTCATGATGTTAGTCACGTTTATGTTTGCAGGCGACACAGCGTCTAAAGCTGCATACAAATTTGACGGTTCCACATTTTGAAATGTGCTAAAAATTATATTTTGAAAAGAAGAAAAATATTGATTAATTTTTTTTTAATATTACAAGTTGTAGATATAAGATGCTATCCCCTGTTTGAATGTAGAATCTCCGAGGAAGTGTGCAGCCATACGGATGACAGATCCAGCTAAAATATATATTTACGTAATAAAATACACATGTCAAGGATGTAAGCTTAGAATTGGCTTCACCTTTTTCGTAAACGATACTATCGTACTGGGCCTCGATCTGTTCAGGACTTTCGGCATCGCGAGACATCGGCCTTGTGGTTTCTAAAGCGTCGGCATCCATTGCTACTTGAATTATTGATGTTGCAAATTGTGTCATCAAATCCCAACTGTCTTCAATCTGTAATGGTGTTATTGCAAAAATTAAGTTGTTAACTAATTATGCAAACTATAATTTGGTGCCTGCAAGTTGGTACCCTAATAACATTTAATATAAGGGATGATAGAGAAGCAGATTTGGTTCAGCGTAGTGAAATGTTGAAGATTGATTATGCTAACATTAATGAAGATTCTGACAGATCCAATATAGACAGAATAATGGTCAAGTTGAGGGCGTTTTGAAAAAAAATGCTTAACTTAACCAAAGAAAATAATATATGCCCTCCAATTTTTCTCTAAGATTTTTGCAATTTTCATGATTTGTAGGTCTGTTTAAAGTGGATTACTTAGAATTCTAGTAACTAGGTTTTGACATTTTTCGAATATTAATCGAAAGGACTTATAGATATTTCAGATTTAAAACTGTTCTCCACAAATTTTTATCGTTTTATCTCTAAAACAGCTTATAATTTTACCTTTCTTAAAGCTGCATACGCTTCTGAAATCAAGAGTTGGCTAGTCCAAACACTAGGTTACGTCATCAAGTTTGCAAATATGATATGAAATTTTTAGAAAACCTCATACTGCTACAGCAGAAAATGCTTTTATTCCAATTCGAATCAAAAAAGTTGATCAAAATTCATTGGTGGCTGATCTAATTCTAAATGATAGAAAATCAGACTTTGGACCAACCAAATATTTTATCTAATCAAAAAGTTACACAACAAGATCATGTTCAGTCTGAATTTGTAGGTTCTTTATGACAATCTTTAGTTCAAAGCAAATGATATGCTAGCTGAAACTATTGGAAGACCAATAACTTTTCTAACTTAAGAGTTGATAGGCATAACTTTTTTGATCTAGCACCACTACTACCAAGGATTAACTCATACGTTGTCAATATGTGATTAATGCTGAATAAACATAAAAAAAGAGTTTACAGCTTGCCTTATTTATGTTTTAAAGAATTATGCAGGTAAAGTATCCAAATTCCAAACACCACAACCTTTCATTAATTCGAGCATGAGTTCCATACCAAATAAATAATCAAATTAAAGAACCACTTTTTAAAATCGCTTAATTGAACCTGTTCCGAAGAATTACAAACACAAAAATTTAGTAAATCACAAACATATACGTTGAGGACATGGAGTTGAAATGAAGTGAAATTATTGTTTCATTTGACGAAGAAAACTGAAGATTTTCAGGCAAAAACGTTGCTCTCCATCATTGTGTCAAAGAAAGACTCAGGAAAGTGGCAAGACATAAGTTTATAGCCATTTTCACCAAAATCACATTATGACTAATATGAGATTGCGTCTGCGTATTAAACAAGTTAGCAGAGCGCAGCGAGTTAATCCTAGCTTGGGTACCTGGTCAACGAAAGGGCGTCCAAGCCATACATCGGATCTATACCACAAATTTACAGAAAACCTTCTGAACAAAGACATTAGAGGATGTACGAACCTGTGCGGTAATAAACATCTCCAAATATGTTGCAAATCCTTCATTCAACCAAATATACCTCCACCATTGCGGAGTTACCAGATTTCCAAACCATTGGTGAGCTAATTCGTGACTAATTATAGTAGCTATACTCTGCTTTTCAGCCGCTGTATTCCTTTCATTATTATACATTAGCAATCTTTCCCTAAAAATCGAATTAAATGTATAGAGACGTTTTAGATTTTACCCTCCTCGGCATACCTGTAGGTAACCATACCCCAATTTTCCATGGCTCCAATTTTATAATAACTGTTCGGAACCGGAACTTGATCCATTGTATTTAGGATGTACTTGTAACTAGTAAAACGTTCCATTCCAGCTATAGCCTGAGGAGCAACGCTTAACGAATAACCTCCATCACCTCTCAGAATCAATTCTGATCTACCGTAAGTTACGTATCTGACAAGATTTACAGTTGTGCTGATTTCTGAGTAATCAGAAACCATGAAGGCGATGAGGTACGTTGACATGATGGGCGTGATCGCGTATGCATCCACTATTTTATCGCCATCAATTCTGTAAACATTGATTTTAGTTTAGAAATAATTTCTGCATGCTAAAAATTAATACTAACAAGCTATTGGTTACTATAGTATTGGAGGCGGTTATATAATTCTGCTGCCTTTTCAAATTAATTTGGAAAGTCGCCTTGAAGTTCGGCTGGTCAAAGCATGGGAATACCCTCCTGGCATTAGTAGGTTCTAAATGTGTAACAGCCAGGTATCTATAAGTAAAAAGAAAAATCAAATAAATTAATTTAATGCCAGCGCCAAACGTACCTGACGACACCATTTTGATTAATATAGGAAGCTCTGTAAAAGCCAACGTTTCCTGTTCCGAGTTCGCCGTTAAAATCTATATTGATCGTTAGATCAGTGGTAGCAGGTTGACTCGATGTGAGCCATAATCTGAGGAAATCCGTAGCTTCCAATGCGTCATGTCTAAGCGATACGTTCACGGAATTTGCGTTCAGTACAGT
>SMLS01066700.1:0-16103 GCA_004785975.1 Popillia japonica
TTAGAAGACTTTACCTTATTTCCGTACGAATAGTGTTCAATTGAAAGTTTGTATGTGCGTTTACGTTGAGAGAATAAATGGCACCATGAGTGTTGTAATTGACCTATAAACGTGGAAAAAATATCAGGAAAATTAGATAAGTATAAAAAGGTCATAAAAATACATATACTTTTATAAATAAGAAAATCATCCCCGAAAAAAGATTTATTCTTCGGTATTTATTACTTAGATTTCGCTCTTTAAGAAATGGCAGGAATAAATCAGATAAGTTGATTCAATATAGGAATAGTTGCACAATATATTATGATTATTTTTTATTATACATGATAATCACTATATGGTTAACTCTTTCGATCGTACGTGGGACGTGTAATGAGCTAGAAACGTGGCCCCTCCTGTGACAAAGTGACAGTAATGACAGTTACGTTTTCAATCTGACGTCTAGCTTAGGCTCCCTTTTTTCGGATCCCGTTAGCGTCGGACGTCTCCATACCGATACGGATCGGAAGTCGGTCGCGCACCGATTATTTTAAGCTTAATTGCATCGTACCGATACTCTTCCCGACGTAATTACTTGGGACTGCGTTCCAAAACTCGCGGTCGCATTCGAGTCGGAGAAGTGGCGTAAAAGTACGACTTTTTCGGCATTCAACCGCGTTCGTCGTCCGAAGAACGATAACTAGGTAGCATCTTCTTCCTACCGTAACTAGAGAGACGGGGCTAAAACTATAATTTAAGCGATTATAGTCATCGCCGCCTCCGCAGTTGGACGGGCCTGTATACGGATTCTATCGAGGTGCGACGAAATTGGATGAATTGACATGCCGCCATATTGTTGAATGTTTACCGAGGTTAGGGCCCATCGATAATAATAATAAATATAAAATTTCACGGAAAATCGGTTGGATATCGAACGTAATACTCAATACAATAATTAGCAAAAAATTATGCATCCATATAAACATTAATAACACGGGATAAAGACGTTTGGTATCTTTTTAGGAGCTTATAAATTAGAATTTAAAAAGAAATCAGTCAAAAATGGTTAAAAACCTTATTAGGAATTCACGTGCAGTAGATTTAAAAATAATAATTTTCTCTCTTTATTAAAATGACTTTCTTTGTAATATGATTGTGGAAATGTTCATTGTTAGCCCAGTATATGCGGCACTTAAATTTGGATGTAGTAGTTTATTAGCGAGATAATATTCACCGAAAACCGATTTTATGTACTTTCCCTATGTCCCACTCGGCCGGGGAAACCTTGTATATTCGGCTCGAAGGACCAAAATGTTGGGGACAGTTACGGTTCGGTGGTTGTTACATTGTTGCACCAAACTCGATCACTAATCCGCGATTCGCCACCCACAGGTTGTAAGGCCGTATAGGTATAATTGGTTAATTTGTTCGGCGGCAGTTAATATGATTGTAAATTTGGATAGCTCACGTGCACTTTAGAGCGATTGAAGTAAAAGTCATTTGTAGGAAAGAAAACACTGTATTTAATTATGGTTGACTGGTTGAATGCATAAGTGAGTTCTGTCATAATACGTTCGGGTATCTTTAGCAAAATTCGCTGCTAGCTTTGGTTGCTCTTTTCACACCGGTAAAATAATAGTAAAATTCTTTAATATAGCCACTTACCTTCTACTTATTTAGACAAAACTACCTAAACATTCTAACCACATAATTAAACACCAACGTACACACCCAATTTAGTACAATATGTATGTACAAAAATATGTATGTTTGTACTAATAAATTATTACTGCAAGACACATACACACATGTGACCACAAAATTATTAGACTATTAAAACTAATCGTATATAATTTGTCACGAAAAACTCGGAAGTGGTTTATCTTCCTGTTTAGATTTTAATGTTCGATTTTTAAATAAAAGTATAACCAACGTCATCATTTGATTGATTTTGGTTGTCGAATAAAACCGCGAACTGTTAGATACCACACTAAACTAAAACCAAATACAATGTAAAGGCCACTTTACACCATGCTAGATGCTTACTTTTTCTATACTATTTTCTATAAACTAGAAAAAAATAGTCAAAAAAAGTATCATATAAAAGCCACTTTACACCAAACTATATTAGATGCTATACTATTTGAAAAACTAGATCCTGTCCTATTTTTGTTTCTAAATTGATACTAGAACATGCGCAGAAGTACTTTTGGCAGATTGGCCAACATCGGAAAATAAATACAAGTTCAGTATATTATTGGAAACGAAGGTAGGTTATGTTAGTCAAGTTGGTAGAACTTGAAAGCTGTTTAGTAGCGCCATCACGTATTGATTTGTTGTACTCGCACCTAAACAAGTATTAAGAAAATCGTAGAATAGAATCTAGTATAGAAAAAGTATGAATCTAGCATCGTGTAAAGTGGCCTTAAAGTAGCCCTTACATGATACTTTTTCTGACTATTTTTTCTAGTTTCTAGATAATAATATAGAAAAAGTATGAATCTAGCATGGTGTAAAGGCCACTTAAATCAGGATACACAGAAACAGGTATGCCGACGCGTATCTTATGCATACGTCATTGCGAAGCATTAATTGTAAATACAAATCCCGCCTACAAAACCAGCGATTTTAACCTTCTTGAAATAAATTTCAAATGCAATTTGAAACTGACAATTTGCACTGACGTCATGCGTATATGTGTATGTATGTATGGTGTTGGGGTGATAATCCACTGCGACCTAAACGATCTATTGTGTCCCCCATTCTCGCTGTTTACAGCTGGCCAATTCCTTTTAGGAAGTGCGGGATATCGGAAGGCCTCAGATTAGGTAGCTCTCCCTCTTCAATTTCATGTGCTCCTAGGTGCAAAGCCCTTGGGTTGCACAGTGCAGAGCAGTTTGAGAGTAGATGGATGGATGATTCATGCTCTTCCCCACAAAATCTGCATTTAGCATCTTTTGTTATTCCGAGCCTACTTAGGTGTCTGTTCAGTTTGCAGTGGCCTGAGAGGATCCCTGTCAATATACGAATATTATTTTTGCTGAGCCTAATGCATTCTGAGAATCTCTTTTGGTTGTATGTTCTCAGAAGAGTTTTAGCTTGCCTCATACCGTGGAGTTTCTCCCAGTATTTGGATTTCCTTCGCTCTACTTCACACTTGAGCTGCTCCAGTATTGCGCAGAAAGGTTCAGGCCCAACAAAATATGTTCCGGCTCCCTTCTTGGCAAGGTTATCTGTTATTTCATTCCCTTTCACTCCGGTGTGTCCCGGAACCCACAATAGGGCTACCTTATTTCTTTTGCCTAGTTCATTTAGTTTGTCTAGGCATTCCCAAACCATTTTGGAGCTGATAACGTTGGAATTCAGCGCCCTGACGGCTGCTTGACTATCAGATATTATGATAATCTCTTGCTTTTCATAGCTTGTATCGATGTTGAACTGGACGTATCTGTCAATGGCGTGTATTTCCGCTAGAAGATACTTGGGTAGATCCCCAAGCTTTCGGAATATTTGGTTCTAGGCCCATATATCCCAATTCCAGTTCCCCCTTTAATACCACTTCAATAGCTGCTGTGGGACAAGTTCTCATTGCCCCAGTTATCTATATGTGTATCCTGATGTATATATATAATATAGGTAAGGTTTACACCGTAAAGCAGATAGTTCGGTTCGGCGGACCTAAAGTGGGAGGGATAATTCGATAACTCTGCGTTGGTTCGAAGGTTTTGTCCACTGTGTTTACAACGATTACCGAATGTTTGGAATGTCAAATATAAAAGATACATAGCCTAAATTCACATACATTATAGATAGTGCTGCTGATTTTTACAGCATTTACAGTATCGATGCAGAACAGATAAATACAATATTCAATATATTCATTCATTGAAGTTATATTAGGTAGATATTTATTTTTTCTAGATTCACCATGCCAACAGTATACAAAAAGAAAAACGTGGAAAGTTTAAAACGAAAACCTAGAGATAATCTGCCATTAGAAGTTATCCACGCAGCTTATAATGAAGTGTTTCAATGCCAAGAGAGTGGAATATCTATAGGGGCCATTGCAAAAAAATACAATATGCCCAAAACAACATTATCAAGATATATCAAAAACAAAAAAAATTCTGTTAGTAACAGTTTTTCTTCTGTTTTTGTCAGCAGGCAGATATTTACGCAAAAAAAGGAATCAGCGTTGTGTGATTATTTATTAAAAGCTGGCAACATGCATTATGGGTTGACCATGAAGCAAACCAGAGAGCTAGCCTACCAATACGCCGTTGCAAACAGAAAAACTATTTCAGATCCTTGGAAGAACAACTGTTGTGCTAGCAAAGACTGGCTTGTTGGATTTCTTAATAGAAATAAAAAACTTTGTGGTGTGGGCGATTTTTTCAGTAAACTCAGAGATTTATATGAGAGATACCAATTTCCTCCATCATCTGTGTATAATATTGATGAAACGGGTGTTACCACCGTTCAAGTTCCGGGAAAAACTTTGGCGGAACAGGGTAAAAAGCAAATTGGTAAGATGACTTATGGGAAAAGGGGAGTCCTGGTAACCTTATATTGTGCCATTAATGCGCTTGGAAATTCACTGCCTCCTTTCTTTGTATATCCACGCAAAAAATTCAAGGATTTTATGTTGACAAATGCTCCAACTGGTTCAGCAAATATATCAGGTTGGATGAATGCTGAAATATTTTTGGACTATATTAAGCATTTTGCCAAATATGCTAAACCGTCTTTGGAATCTCCAGTTTTATTGATTTTTGACAACCATGAGAGCCATATCTCAATTGATGTAATAACATTTGCAAAAGAGAATGGAATAGTTCTTTTGACACTGCCGCCACACTCCAGTAACAAGCTTCAGCCACTCGATGTTGCAGTGTATTCTCCATTTAAGCGATATTATAATGCGGCAGTAGACAATTGGCTGGTTAATCACCCTGGAACACCAATTACAATATACCAAGTCTCACAACTAGTGTCAGAAGCTTATTCACCTGCATTTAGTAAGTCCAACATTGAAAGTGCCTTTGCAAAAACTGGAATATTTCCATTTAAGCGTGATATTTTCGAAGAGTCAGATTTCCTATGTTCTGCTGTTACTGACAGAGGTGTTCCGAACGACAATAGCATCTTGGTAGATGAGTTTTTAGAAACTGCCACCGAGAAGCCAGACGAACCTGGACCAACATCAAATATTCAACCTTTCGTTTCTCCAGAGTATGTTCGACCTTACCCAAAAGCTTTGCCCCGTAAGAGAAAACAAGTTGGTCGTAAGCCAGGCAGAACACGGATATTAACTGACACTCCGAAAAAAACAGAAATTGCAGAGGCATGGAAAAATCAGATTGACAAACAAAAAAAAGTTCAAATTAAAAGAAATCTGACAGATAGTAATATTCCTACTTCGAGTAAGAAAAAAAAAATTGAAGAGTCTGAGTCAGATTCCGAAATTAGCATGAGTGATATCTGCGAGGAAAGTGATGATTCCCCATTCACAGAAGAAGAGAAAGAAGAGGACTCCAATGATCGTGATTTTGAGAAAAATGATTATGTTCTTGTGAGATTTGTAACAGAAACTAACGCTACTGTTTGTTACATAGGACTTGTAATTGAGAAGTCTTCTCAAATTTATAAGGTGAAATTTTTCAGAAGACATGGAATTTCGAATAAATTTACTTTTCCAATAATCGACGATATTCAGGACATTTCTGGAGATGATACAATTTCGTGGAACAAAACGTGCTGGTAATGGGTACACTTTTAATATTTCTCGTATAGAAGCTTATCATTTGCGTTAATAAGGTCTAACAGATATCTATGTTTTCCTTTCCCAAAAATATATTAATTTCTCATTATTTCTGTTGTTTTAATCACATTGTGAACAAAGTTTACTTTGTGGTCCAAACATACCTATTTACTGGCCCAAACAAGGCTCCTAGTGGGAGGCTTGGGCCATTTTGCACAATCTTAAAAAATGCTGTTTCCATGTGATTTCATTGCAATGAAGAAAGATTATACAGCGTTAGTAAAAAGTCCCGGAACGGTCGAATAATTTTGTTATTTGAAAATTATGATTTCTGAAATTTGGTATGGGGGTATAGTTAATATAAATGCATTTTATGCAATACAGTTTATATTTTTTTCATTTCCGGTTTAATCGGCAATACGTCCAACTTTTTTTTTTTAAACGGAACGCCCAGATTTTTTTAACACTTTTGAATGCAAAATCAAAAACTACGTTCAGGAAGTATTAAGATGTTTATTTTTATTCACAAGAAAACAGTTAAAAAATTAAAAAGTGTCCTAACACAGAAAAAACAAGGTACCTTTGAAAAAAGTTGTTGTTTAGTGTTTGCATTCTTTTTGCCGTCACATTTGACAATTTTAAAAGCGTTTTAACTTTTGCATCGCTATAAATTTACTTATTTTAGACATTGACACATTTGAAAATGGCAGTAAAACTTACTGAATCAGAACGAATTGAGATATTAATGATGCGCGGGTACGGTGATCGTCAACGTTCTTTTGAAGAGGTTCGTATTTTGTTTAATACTGTTTATCCGGATCGTCACATTAGTAAAAGTACGGTATGCCGAACAATTCAACAGTTTGAAGTCTTTCGTCAGGTGAAGGATTTACCTAGAAGGGGACGTCCATTAACAGCAACAGATGAAGAAACTAGTTTGAATGTGTTACTTACAGTGGAAGAAAATCATCACGTGTCCACAACAGAATTAGGTCAAATTCATGAGATCTCTCAAAAATCTGCTCATAAGATTCTTAAATCAACAAGAATGAAAGCCTATAAAATGTATCCCGAGAGTTATCCGAAGATGATCCAGATCGTAGACTACATTTTTGCGAAACAATGACGGAATTGATCGAGCAGCAGCCTAATATTTTAGATCACATCATTTTTTCAGATGAGGCAACGTTTTGTCTCAGCGGCACTGTGAACAGACATAATTGTCGCTACTGGTCAATTGAAAATCCGCATTGGATTGAAGAAGTCCATACACAGCGTCCTCAAAAGGTGAATGTCTGGGCTGGTCTTGTTGGAAACAACATCATAGGACCATTTTTTATAAGAGAAAATTTAACTGGCAACGTCTACTTAAATTTATTGCGAAATGAGGTTGTTCCAGCACTTGCGGCCCTCTTTCTAAATGCAAACATAGGTGATCACCCTAATGCACATTTTTGGTTTCAACAAGATGGAGCTCCCCCCATTTTGCCCATAATGTCCGCGATTATTTGAATGAAATTTTTCCGGAACGTTGGATCGCACGTAGAGGAGCAATCGAATGGCCAGCACGTTCGCCAGATCTCTCGCCATTAGATTTTTTCTTTTGGGGTCACTTGAAATGTCAAGTGTACAAAAATCGTCCCCATAATCTTGAACAATTGAAAGAGAGAATAGTTCAAGAAGCCAACCGCATCACTCCAGAACAAATACAAAATTCAATAAGAAATTTTACTGACCGTTTACATTTTTGTCAAATTGTAAATGAAGAGCATTTTGAACAATTATTGTAATCGCAACCTGAATAGACAGGTATCTTGATTTTTCTGTATTAGGACACTCTTTTAATTTTTTAACTGTTTTCTTGTGAATAAAAATAAACATCTTAATACTTTCTGAACGTAGTTTTTTATTTTGCATTCAAAAGTGCTAAAAAAATCTGGGCGTTCCGTTTAAAAAAAAAAGTTGGACGTATTGCCGATTAAACCGGAAGTGAAAAAAATATAAACTGTATTGCATAAAATGCATTTATATTAACTATACCCCCATACCAAAATTCAGAAATCATAATTTTCAAATAACAAAATTATTCGACCGTTCCGGGACTTTTTACTAACGCTGTATATGTAGACATAGTTCGCTAATGGACTACTTAACAGACCTATATAATCTTTTTTCTAAAAACAAAAAAATGGACCAAACATCCCGGTTCTCCCCTAGCCCCGGATTCCAAAAATTCAGACAGAGATTTTTTCTAACCTCGGAAATTTCTAACGAACGGCTACCGTAGAAAACCCTGTACGTTCACCCGGTTGTACTTTTAATATGTTTGTAACGTTCTGTATTTATGTAATTAACAAGCTTGTATAGGTCGAAAACAATAAAGAATATTATTATTATTATTTGTTGTGGTAGAATTAAATACGCACTAATTGGTTAAGTATGTACATACATTAAAATTTAGCTGACGAGTTAAATACTATACATAACTAACAAGAATTCAAAGTGTTTATATTTATGTCCTCACTTGGCCAGTACGTTTTACTATTTTAACAATAGGATGTTTATTCAACTTTTCCAAGGAATAATTTAGTGACATCTTCCAATTCCGCTGTTATGTTTTATATAACAGCGGACCAAAGCATAATTTTTAAAATATTAACTTTCTTTTGTTCATCGAGATCACTTCTTCCACATTAGGGTCTTAAGTTTTGGCCACATTATAATCTTCTTTTCGGATTATACTTTTACAAACGTTGTGTAACGTATCTGTGCCTAAGTAGCAAACATAATCCCAAACATATATCTCTTTGTAAAACTCTGACTATCAGTCCATTCAAAGATGGCTTATTGTTTTATAGACTAATGTCATTGTTGATCTGTCCGTCAGGTACTGCAACTTTTTTAATACATTAACCTTGCTGCTGTTGGGTTGTGTACAATTTTCTTCTTCCACTCTGTATTTGAACGAACTTACGGAATTCGTTAGAAGTGGGAATATTTTTAAATCGATCATAACTCTTTAAACTACTGCAAATTTTCTCATTCGAGAGCGATAGTGTATGTATTAAAATTTAGCTAACGAGTTAAATAATATGACTAACAACAATGATTTATTTAAAGCGATTATATTGACGTACTCACTTAGCGAGTACGTTTTATTAACATTGTAACAATAGGATGTTTATTCGTCGTAAGTTGGCGATACGACTTTTCCAAGGAATAACTTAGTGATATTGTCTTCCAATTCCGCTGTTATATAAAACATAAACGGATGGTCTGCTCTGAACACAGGCTGCGGTGGTCCCAATGAAAACACTGTAGTTTCAATACCTGCAAAAGAAATTGATTAGTAAAAATTATTTTTAATACGTGTAACTTAGTTGAAAGTTACCACTGCGACTATCGAACTGTGTAAAGTATATTATTAAGTGAAATTGATCGTACCTGTTGCTGCAGCTGCTTCCGCACCTTCCTCGTTCACTTCTATAAACGCCTTTTGTATCACTTTTGCGATTTTTAAATTTTGCACACCTTCGATCATATTCGAAAAGTTCGCCGCATTAGTAAATATTTCTCCAAGTCCCATCTATATTTTAAAAAAACACAAATTAATATAATTTCATGTTAAATAATTATTAACGAATTAACCTCTTTTAAGTTATCCTCCATTTTCAAAGTACTTTCGATCTTGAATTTAGGCAGGCTCAGCAATACTTTCTCCTCGGTTTTCCCAAGTTTCAACGTATTTAGATTGAAATTCGATAATTTCTTTTCCAAATCAGCAATTCCCGTTTTGGTATTGGGTAAAATGATCGTCATGGCGAAACGTTCGTTTTCATATTTCATCTTCACTATTTTAGCACCTAATGCTTCAGACTCTGTGTAATCGAAATATGCTTCTTGGAACATCATCGGATGCATAATGAATTTGTCATCAGAAACGTAGAATTTTCCTGGACGCGTGTATTCCTTACGGAAAGGCAACAACCAATTGCCTTTGAAGTAGATTGCGTTTAAGAGTACTGCTTGGGTATCCGAATCAAAAGAATCAGCGTCGAAAAGTTTATCGATTTTGTTCTGTGTTTTCTCCTTTACCCAATTATTGATTTCCTCGGCAGCTGCAGCACTCTTACTAAAATCTGTGATATCTACGTCGGCATCGAAATAATTTTGAGCTATAGAACGGAAATCCTTATTTAATTTGTTGTCCTTTTGTAAATATATTTTATTAGCAATATTTAGCTGGACGTTTTTGGCTGAATTTAAAGTATCCATCAAACTTTTGTACCCGGCAGCTGTTGCATTCGGACCTGGTAAGTCGAGTGCTTTTTGGAAACTTATTGTGGTTTGCCCACCCGCTCCTTCATAAGCTAGGGACAAGGCCGAGTGTGCACTGAATGGTGAAAATATGAAGTTCTGGTCCGTTGAGATCGTTTTGTGCAGGTTATTAGAAAAAGTTTCTATGCTGGTTGATAGATCACTTGCGTAGACAATTGTGATTGCTACTATGATGAACAACGACGTGTATACTGAAAACGAAATAAAATATATTACAAACCTGTGATCGTGCTAAGGTTTCTGTAGATAAGATCTAGCAGGGATTTAGCGATAGTGGGTGAAAAGTGATAAACTTTTGTGATTGTCTTGGATTTGGAATGTTGAACCTGTATGAGATTTTTTGATCGGTCTCTCATTGTTGGAAATGCGGTCTTATGTGGGCTTTGGTAAGATCACAAAATAAATTTGGTCCAATGAGTCAAAACTGTGTTCATACTTGCCTACTAATTGTATTAAAAATTAGCTTCGTTCAATCCTTTAATTATATTGCGGTGAGATTGTCTTAAAGATTTAGACACACAAATGCAGCATGTATGTATGTTCTCTATTGGAAAATTTGCCTTAAAGATTGCTTCAGAGATTCTAAGTTAGGAGCAAACCATGTTCCCTAGATCTGACCGCAACTTATAATCTAAAGAGTTAAGGTCCGGACTAGAAGAAACCAATCATCCGTAGAAATCAAATTCGGTACATGGCTCAGCAATCACTGTTGAGTTGTTCTGATTTTGTAGGCAGATTCCCGTGGTTTAATGGTTTTACAACGCATTCCAAAATATTTTCCTCAAAATGAATGTTTGTTACTCCTCCATAACTCAGTCTCCACCAAACCTTTACGGATGAAAAATGATGACCTCTCTGGAACCAACTGTTTTGCTTCTTTGGATGATCTAGCATAAATCTTATCATTTTGTTTGTTAAAAGATTCTTCAACTGTGAAGACCTTCTCATCGGTGAAAAGAATTCGTTGATGTTGTGCATTCTAGTATCGAGCCAGAAATTGTTTTGATTTTGTTTTCGTTTCCTTTTTTTGTAATGACACTTGTGACTTATGCCTAAAGTTTTCTAACAGTATTTATGATGTTTTGAGCAAACCATGTTCCCTAGATCTGACCACAACTTATAGTCTAAATCATCCGCAGAAATAAAATTCGGTACATTGCTCAGCAATCACTGTTGAGTTGTTCTGATTTTGTAGGCTGACGCAGATTCCTGTGGTTTAATGGTTTTACAACGCATTCCAAAATATTTTCCTCAAAATGAATGTTTGTCACTCCTCCATAACTCAGTGCCCACCAAACCATTACGGATGAAAAATGATGATCTCTTTGGAACCATCTGTTTTGCTTCTTTGGATGATCTAGCATAAATCTTATCATTTTGTTTATTAAAAGATTCTTCAACTGTGAAGACCTTCTCATCGGTGAAAAGGATTTGTTGATGTTCGCCATTCTAGTATCGAGCCAGAAATTGTTTTGATTTTGTTTTTGTTTCCGTTTTTTGTAATGACACTTGTGGCTTATGCCTAAACCTTTGTAACAGTATTTATGATTTTTGAGCAAACCATGTTCCCTAGATCTGATTACAACTTATAATCTAAATCATCCGTAGAAATAAAATTCGGTACGTTGCTCAGAAATCACTGTTGAGTTGTTCTGATTTGGCAGTCTGACGCAGAATCGTGTGGTTTAATGGTTTTACAACACATTCCAAAATATTTTCCTCAAAATGAATGTTTGTCATTCCTCCATAACTCAGTCCCCACCAAACCTTTACAGATGAAAAATGATGACCTCTTTGGAACCAACTGTTTTGCTCCTTTGGATGATCTAGCATAAATCTTATCATTTTGTTTATTAAAAGATTCTTCAACTGTGAAGACCTTCTCATCGGTGAAAAGGATTCGTTGATGTTGTCCATTCTAGTATCGACCCAGAAATTGTTTTGATTTTGTTTTAGTTTCCGTTTTTTGTAACGACACTTGTGACTTATGCCTAAAGTTTTGTAACAGTATTTATGATAATATTAAGCACACAAATATGATTTTTATTTATTAAGATCCCCATAGAAATGTATCTGAACAGGCCTTCGCCAGATCAGAAAACATTTATAAGTCTATGTGCAAGTCTCATATATTACAGTTTCAAAAAAACAAAAACGGTTAAGGGAGAAAAGATTTAGAGATGACGAAATAACAGCAGCGGTTCTGCAAATACTTTGTAACAATGCAACGAGAGGTTGATAAAAATGTCGTGTGAGTAGTGATTCATTTTATGCCCACTACTACCATCAATTTTCCTTCACATTTTATTCCCAAATTTGGGCATCCGTTTCTCTTGAGACCACTTAGCATAATTTGCAAAATGCATTTCTGAATGATAATCTCCTGTCTTGGTGCTCAATTTCAATATATGAGTTGAGTTTTGTCCTTTTCCTATGGGTTCTTTTAACCCCCTAGAAAAATTAATGTTCCAATATTTGGCTGTCGTATATGAGGCATGGAACTGTGCACATAACCCATAGACACCAAAGCGTCCATATAAACAATTGACTTTCTCTCTTTACGAAATCTTCTGATATCTCAAAATAATTTGTTCCCTGGAACTTAAGGTCATCACCCTCCATCAATACTTTTCTGTTGGATTGTATTTTTCTCCAGCGAAAACCAATACCCTGCATAATTTTAAACAAACTCTCCAGAATTCCGTTAAAGTCAGTGAGATCTTCGAGCTTTATGGATGTCGTCAATCCCAATTCTCCACTGCCTATTTTCGTTTGCACTCATAATTCCTTATTCTGCTTTAGTGTTTAGGTTATGTTGCTAAATCTTTTTCTCCTTTCTTCTTCTTCTTCTTCTTCTTCTTCTTCTTCTGAGAAGATGGTATTGGTTCTATCATACAGGCAACTGGCTACTCTAACTTTCACATTGTTCGGGTGGTTAGAGTCGAAGTGTAAGTTGGAGCAGCCAGGTGCCTATATGATAGAGCTAAGACTATCTATCCCATTCACTGCAGCAGAATAGTTATACAAAGCACAGCGGTAATCCGCTATGTAAAAGCCCTACCAGAAAAATCAGGAGAACAGGCAACAAGTATAAGGTTAGAACAGCAATAAGAACGACAAACGCAAATAGGTCAACGGTAACCAAGCCGCACAACGCAAACCATTACGAAGAAATGTATGTACCAAGTATCATGTGAATATAGAAGAACATACACCGGAGAAACAAGCAGACTCATGCAAATCAGAATCATTGAACACCGAAATTGGTCCGACTAGGAGAAACGGAACACTGTCGCTAGGGGCAAAATGCCTGGCAAGAAGATCATATATTTGAGTGGGATAAAGCTACAATTCTGGCAAGAGAGAAAGATTACATAAAAAAGAAGCAACATATACGGCCACAACACCAAATGCCATAAGTACACCAAGCTTGGATATCAAAGATCTTTGGTTACCAATGATTAGAAATAGCCTAAGCAGAAAACCGGCCACCACGCTACCAGAGATGGCGTATTGTATTGTTCAAGAAGGGGCGTGCAGGCCCTATAACCTCACCTCACTGCGACCTATTGATCTATTGTGAATACCCCATTCCTTTAGGACCCTTCTAATCCAATGTTCTTTACGAATCCCAGGATTAATTTGGGTGGCAACGTATTCTTCTGATCTGGTGTTACAGTCGTTGTCCTAGATGCTGAAAACTTCGCCGGCCCAGTGCCTCGCACTCGCAAAGTATGTGCTCGGCTGTTTCAGATGTCAATTCGCAAAAGCGACACGTGTCTTGATCAGCTTTGCCCATCTCTCTGAGGTGGTATTTTAGAGGACAAAGGCCAGTAAGTAGGCCCGTGAGGGACCTTAAGTTTGATTTTCTTAGATCAAGAAGTTTTTTATTACGAGCAGTTGATGAATTACTTCGCTGTGTTTGTGTGGGTGTTTTCGTCCAGAGGGATGCCATTTCTTTTGCTTCCCAGTTTTTAGGTTCCTTCTTGAGCTGGTATTTTGATACGCCAGAGAAGGGTTCGGGTCTAATGAAGTGCGTTTGCGGCTTGCCTTATAAGTTCGTCCGCCATGATATTTCCTTTGGTATTCCTGTGCCCTGGAACCCATATTAGGCAAACCCTGTTGTTTGTGGAGAGATGACGCATACAAAACCTGCGCACCTCGCGGCTTATCCAAATCTGCGCATACTAGTGCAAAAATTAAAATTTGCGCATGGCATATAATGAACAACAACTCCAGACTAACAAAGGTCGCACTGAATAAAGTGCCACAACCTTCAAATTTTATCTTAGCGTAAATGATCAACCGAGCTATAGAATACGGGAGGTGCAGCACCCTAAAGACGGTAAGCAATGGTTATCAAAAGTAACGATAAACAACCAATGTCTAAAAGAAAATAGTTCATAAACTCTAACGCGATAACCATTGTTAACTACCCCCTAGGCAGAACCTTCGGAAATAATGTTTGTTACTGTAGTGGTCAGGTACTTAAAGTAGTTTTACGCATGTAGTTTACGACCGTGAACTTTTAACAGTTCTCGAAATAATTAAACAAATATGCGACCGGGTCATTATCCTATACTAATGATACTAGGAAACTAGTATAGAAAGATGACACAAAATCTCATCGTTAGAGGCAATTATGTGGTAATGTTTTAAACGGACGAGGTTTTATTTCATTTTTATGACTACCATATTTTCCGAAAAAACAGGTTGTAAAATAATGTCTTCACGTCTGTTGGATTATTTCAAGAACTTGTATTTCTATTGCATTTTATTGATTGCATCGTTTGTTGTGTTTTGCATTTATTTCTTGAAATAATTCATTCAGAGTTTTTATGGGATGATATTACTTTTGTACTTTTGATTTTAATTTATTCAATATTTTTAAGCGGATTCGAAAATGATTTTTGTTTATCATTCTTCTATTTAATTTCTTTTTAGAAGCTCATAATTATGTTATACATATGCCTATTTAGTCTGCAGTGATCTATCTGGAGACCTGCTATCACTTTGACTGTTTTCCTGTCTTTACCCAGCAGGTCTCTAGTGAATTCAGGCTTCTGTTCCTTTAGGAACCCATTTTGCTCTTTGTCCTGGTGATTTTTGCCACCATACCCTGGACTTGCTATTTATCCATTTGTTGATGGACTTTCTGATTTGTGATTTAGTGGTGCCAGCCCCGACGAATTGATCATCTGCATCGCATGTCCCTTCACGCTCTTGTGGCCGGGAACCCAAGCCAAAGTTAATTTTCTCTGGGAACCCACCTCGTTTAAGGCATTTGCGCTATCCCAAACCAGTTTGGAGTGGACACTTGCTGAACTAATCGCTTTAAGTGTTGCTTGGCTGTCAGAGAAAATAGCGACCCTTATATTGGGCTTGGCCCTAATGATTTGTAGAAACTTTACCGGAATGAATTATAGATGGAAGCCAAAAATACTGCTCTGGATGTATACAGCAATCACTTATGGAGCAAAATAACTAATTTGGGCATCGAAAGAGCTAATCTCCTCAAAGTGGCGCAAAGATTAGCATGTGTATGCATAACTAGGGCAATGAAAACCTTTCCTACAGCAGCTATTGAAGTGGTACTAAACCTTACACCCACCTACATTTTGGTGGAGAGCACAGCCACAAAGACCACACGTAGAATGATTGGGAAAGGATACGTCTCAGCCTCCTCAAAGTGGAACATGCCCCGAGACGATATGCAAAGGAAGGTCAGCTTAGTGGAAAGGTTGAAGGTTGAAACTCAATAAAAACGCCATCAAATGGTATATCAGTGGGCTCTAAAATGGCAGAAGGAACTAGAATAGGGATATATGGGCCTAGAATCAAGCATCTGGAAAGCCTGGGGATGTACCTAAGTATCTTCTGCTGAGCTAAAATATTATTAGTTTCAAGATGATTTGGAATTGTCTAGACAAACTAAATGAGCTGTGCAAAAGTAACTAGATAATCCTACTGTGGGACACACATGAGTGAAAGGAAACGAAATGACAGACAATCTCGCTAAGAGGGG